>CM055971.1:55872500-56107593 GCA_029531755.1 Holothuria leucospilota
GTGCGTATCTATTTGTGATGCTAAGCTTGTGAACACGATATTTCAAGTTAGCGATGATGTCTATTTTTCATACTTAGTATAGAGATTTATCATATTAGGGGAAACAACCTTATTGTTTTTCTGACTGTCAGGGGTCATTTGAGGTAAACAGAGGAAAAAAAAACTATTGTACATTTTAAACACGATATCTCAAAGTAGAAAACATGGAAACTTTACATACTAAAATTTTGAAAGCGTAATAGGTAGTAAATGAATGTTATTGTCTTTTGTTAGAGAGCAAAGTTTATCAAAGATTACGGGAGGTAAAACTACGAAAAACCGAGAAAGTCATATGTAAACACGTTATCTTAAGATACCGATGATGGATGGTTTTCACACTAAGTTGGTACATAGATTTGTGGTACTGAGAGGTGCCTTATTGTTTTAGGGAAATTCAGATGTCATTTGAGGTCGCCAGAGGTGAAAGTACGAAACACTTGTAAATGTCTTGAATACACGTTATCTCAAGATAGCAATGATGGATACTGTTTCGACTAAGTATATAGCTTTTTTAAATTGCAGAAAGGTTTCTATAGATTTAATTAAATGGCGGCCAGAGGTCATCTGAGGTCCTCAGAAGTCAAAATTTGAAAACGTTGTAAACACGATATGATATTTCACGATAGGAATAATAAATATCTTTCAGACTTGGCATATAGATTGGTAATAGGTAGGGAAATATCCCTATTACTTTTGGTGGAGGTCCACGGTCATCTGAGATTACCAGAAGTGAAACTATTAAAACATTGTAAACTGCTCTTGAATGCAATATCTCAAGAATAGACGGTGGGCCGTACCTCCAAACTGTGTCTTTTCGTGGCCACCGAAAGCGATGGGTGGACGTCTGGACGTTTGTACCACTCCAAGGATGTAAAATTTACAAAACAGCATATATCTTCTCACAAGTGTAAGCCAAGTAATTAAATTATCCAATTGTTAATTACGTAATAATGCACTTCTGTGATGTGCTTTGACCATTATATGATTGAAAACAGTTACAGTTAACGTGTATGCTCATGGTGCAGGGGAAAGCGGTCAGTTTCCCATACTCGTGGTCTGGATTCGACTCCCCTGCAAGCACTTATTTTTTCAGCTTGTGTTATTTAGTTTTTGTCGTCTGTAACTAATCAAACTTGGGATATAGAAAATTTGGTATGGAGTGACAGAACCCTATTGCTATGGTGGAGCTCATTAGTCAGAAAGACTCTCCCAGCCAACATTCCCAGGTGTGTTCCAACTGTGTCCCTGCTGGGCTACATGCTGGGTCCCAGCTGGGGCCAATCTGTGTTTGTCAGGTGTTCCCCGTTAGGCCCCAACTGGTCTAGCCCATCTCGGCTGGAGTCGGGCCCCATCTGGGCCACTGCTGGGCTATATGCTGGGCTTATGCTGGGCCAAATCCGTATTTATCAGGTGTTCCCAGTTGGGCCCCAACTGGGCTACCCTAGCTGAGGTTGGTCCCACTTGGAGGTCCATCTTGGTTAGCAATGGAAAATCTGAGGTAACGTTTCTTCTACAAGCCCTAAAAGCTATCGCCTTTGCTAATTAACGATTAAGAATGCAGTTTTCTTTATATTTCAATTCTCCTTCTTTATGTTGTATTGCACAATTGGGAAACATGATTTTCTGCAAGAATTCACCATTACCAGCTTTACTTTCTTTCAATTAGACCTGCTGTAAGTGACAAACATAAATTTCCTTTAAAAAATTCGGAATGCTCAATTAAGATGAAAGGTATATAAACCTGGTGTTCCAATATTATTTCACATCATTTTAAACATATACTTTTCGTAAATTGTCTTCGCCAAAAATTTCCAGGTTTAGTCAAAAAAATAAGATTTATGATGAAAAAGATAAAAAAAAATAATCGCCTCAATAAAATTATATTTTGAAAATTTTCCTTATTGGGTCCATCTGGTCCCCAGCTGAGTCAAACATATTGTGCTAGCCCAGCTTTTGCCAGGTCAGAGCCCATTAGAACAAAATAAACTTCGAAGACGAACTTACTTTAAAATAAACATGCCTACCTTTAACCTAAAGCGCCAATGCTTTAACATTGTTAACAATAGGAATTTTAGAAGAGTGAAATACCATTCATACATGAATGTGTTTCCACAGCTGGACCCCAACCGGTTCCTGTTTGGGCTCCTCTGGTTTGGGAAACCTATCAATATCCTAGCTCTAGCCCAATTACAACACTTGGATTATTTTGTCTTGCTATTTTATTTTCAAGAAAACTTATCCCAATTACATCCTTCAGCCCACCTAAGCCCAGTTTTCCCCCCTAAAACCCAGCTGGGGCCCAGCTGGGGCCCAGCTGGGCATGTTGGCTGGGCTGAAATGTCATTTCTCAAGCCATGGATCATAAAAGCTTTCTTACTCGAAATGGGGATGTGTTATACTTAAAAATACTCCTAATGTTCTCTGTAGAGATAAAGGTCATCCGAGGTCACCGGTGGTTAAACTCCGGAAACCTTGTAAACAGGTTGTTCTCATTTTTCGATGCCACACACTAATTACAAGATTCTTTTTTGCGTCTGGTGGAGTTGAGAGGTTATGTGTGGTCAAAAGAGTCACACTGTTAAACCTTGTGCGTAACTAAGAGGGAATTAACACGCAGCAGGTTGAGTAACCAGGGATTAAATTATAAAAAAGTCGTAAAACATATCTCAAGAAAGATACGTTTGAGGGATAAATGTCAGTGAGATAATGCATTTTCTCGGCAAGGTTTTTCTGGCTCTTCATGCACTAACGCTTTGGGAACATTTAGATTAAAGCTGTTTGATATGTTACAAGTTCTAAATGTGATGAGAAGCAAGGGTGTCATATGTAAATGTACTCAATAAGTACGAATGAAAAACAAAGTCTTGATCCCTTCTATTGAGGGTGAAATTAAAAATTTGAAGAAACAACATCAAAAGTCCGTTAACCTTCTGAAGATTAATTGCTAATACCCTTACAAGATCGACATAATGTAATCAATCTTTTCGATGTATTTCTCTAGAAGTGTGCATGCCTGGTTAAGATCCATTCGTGATAAACGCAGTAAGCTCAGTTGTAAAATTATTGCTCTAAAAGAAAAAAAAAAGGTGTAACATTTATATTTCCTATTTAAATTGATATTAAAAGAGGACATGATTTAGGCTTGAAGGATTATACGGATTATCCGAGCTGAACCTTTACCTCAAGTAAACGTTGATGCTGTCTTCCATCTCTCTTCCATCTCCCCTCTCCATACTTCGATTTATTTCAGGTTATTGAGTATATTGCCATGCGAGAAGTTCTGCGCTGTTGTAAACTCTCCTTTTTATTCGAGATTGCTACTTCCAGCTTTTGAAATGTTAACCTGTAAACAGCGTGACCCTGTAATCTCATATAGTGACTCTGCCAACCATTCTCTTCATTCTACTTTTTTGTGACAATTTTTTCACAGATATGTTGACTGCTACACGTTTGAGGAAGTTCCAAAACTTAAGCCAAACATGACAATGTAAGTATCATCATTAATTGAAAATAACGGATTATGATGAAAAATAATCCTACTTACTGATGAAATGGACAGAACGAGATTTACCTCCAAGTTTTACATTGTTCATTTTAATCTTTACCAGACAATACGTAGGATTCTCCAGTTGTACTAATATATCTAATATTACTCTATCGGCAATAACTTTGAATGGCATATATGGTTTGTCCAGGTCTTGTGTCAAGAGCGAGTTCCCACCGAGGGTCATCCTCAACGTGAAATTGAAAGAATCCGTTCGATTAACTTTAATTGAGGACGGTTTCAGTTGCACCGTAAAAGCCAGCACTACCGAGTGTCGCCCTTGTAGGCCTGGCACAATTGGAGATAGGATCAATGGCTGCATTCCTTGTCCGAGAGGTGACAATTTTACCATTTTCAGTTAATGTAAATACGAAAATATCTTAAAGAGGATAGAGTGCCGCTGGTTCGAACCCTACTTGAGGCTAAGTTTTACATTCATATATTAATATACTCTTTCAGTATAAAGCAAGTACCTATGTTACAGGAAATATGGCCTAAGGTCTCTCTGCGACTATTGAATAAAGCCTTGGTTCATCCATTCATATAAAGTAACTACATCTCTCATATCTACTCGAATCTCAATTACCACACTCTTCCACACGGGCCTTAATGGTTCAGTGGTCAGAGCATCAGTTCGGTACGTGGGAGGTTGCTTGTTCGAATCCTGCTTGGGGCTAGGTTTTCCATTCATATGCTAAACACGTGGTATGTACGCATATCTACTGAAGCTAGCTACGTCTGCAAGTTAGCTTTGTAAAGTTAAAATTACTGAGGAGGTCATAACTTGTCGCTTTTGGAATAAGAATTTGGGGGACTACGTTTTGGATTTTCTGTTCAATTCACTCTGATAAATTGGAAATATACTCGTTCACAGTTAGACTTACATTACATTTGGAGAACTGTGGTTTAGGACTTGTGATTTGAGTGTTGTTGTTCATCATGAAGTTCGACACACAAACGTTAAGCTTACTACGTTGTTGAAAAGGCTAGGCTAGGTAGCGTACCTAGCGTTATGTTGTTATTGCACACTGGGTCAGTACAGTCTGGAGAAAAAGGCACCTCACCTGAACCTAATGCCATAAGCAAGCAATCGGTCATCTCTCACTTTTGCGATCTCTGAAACTTGATTTGCATCTGTATCCTGACCATAGTGATATTGTTCTCGGATCAAAACCGGAGTTGCTGTAAACGGTTAGCATGATGTAGTTGCTATAGTTTCACTATATGTTGATCAAACGGGCGGCCTTGGTAATATCTTAAATCATTGTAGAGAGATTAGTAGTTCTTTTGGAGTGGAATTTATCGAACCAGACAGATTCGTCAACACTGACGTTGGGCTTTGCTCTATAAAAAATGCATCACAATCTGGGTGGTTTGTTGATGCAGTACTTTTGTATTGTCACTATTGGACAGAGGGCCCCCTATGGGCCATTGTTGCTGTGTATTCTTCCCTTGGAATAAAAACCACACCTGGAATCCCCTGGATGAGTTTGGAGCTAAAATTCTGAACATTCAGTGCAAAGAATAAGTTACAAACGTCATCTTCCTAGAATGTAAAATATAGCCTTTGAAGAGAGTCATTCTCATCCTCACCTTCAGAAGTGAAATTTAGTACAGAATCAAACGAATCTTGGACTCAACAAGGCTGGTGGGGTGTGCATGCTAAGTGTGTTCGATGAGTTTTTAAAGCGTGTTTTTTTTTCTTTTTTTTTTTTTTTTTTGCCGATCGTCTTCCCCAGTTACTTGTTTAGACCACAAATCAGGTATATTTTCAGGCCCATTTGTTGTGTAGCCTCTTTCATGATAAAATCACTATAAAGAGCATTTCGATGTAAATTCAAGTCAACGTTTTGCAGAAAACCGCCATTTTTAACTGCAGAGATTGCTTGTCCCATGGAAAGGTCGTCTAGAATTTATAATTGCTGAATAATTTATTCTTATCAGCAATGTACCGAAACAAGTAGACGATAGTTTAACACACTTAAAAATAGACTACTCAAGTTATGTCTTAGGCGTATGAAGCGAGGGACTGGGGACTTTAGCCCCCAGTCAAAAATGTGGGGCGAAAGTATGCTCCCCCCCCCCCCCACCAGATCCAAGGGCAAAAAAACCATATTGGTCTCTTCTGTGAGAAATGTCAAAAATTCGCAGTAATTTTCCTTAACGTTTGTCCAAAATGTTGCACCAGATTGCATCTGAGGACCTAAAAATTTTCCAAAGGGGAGGGAGACACCACTCCCCTTAGACCCGTCCCCCAGGACGGCGATCCGAAACAAGGTTCAGCCCCCCAGTCTCGAAAAGCTTCCTACGCCTATGGGTTATATTCCCCCTTTAAAGGCTATCTAATCTTACCCCAGAACAGTACAAATTATCCCTACTAAGTTAACTGATAGCCCCTTCGCTAATCAGGGAGTTAACGTACATATTGTCTGACAAATTTGTGTTTTGGATCTCCCTGCCTAACAACTCCATGTTCCAATTTAAACCAAACCTTCTGTGTAGTACCTCTAAGCAGGGAGTTGCTACAACTCCCAAGAGAGAGAGAGTCACAATAGCCTGCACTGAATTCAAATTGCTCTAGGCAATATTGTCCAACACAGTGTGCACGAGCTTAGTGGGGAATATATATAAGTAACTTTTCAAGTAATTGTTTACAAACCAGTGTGAAACTATATTGTTTGAATGAATGTCACCAACACAGTGTGCACGAGCTTAGTGGGGAATATAAGTGACTTTTCAAGTAATTGTTTACAAACCAGTGTGAAACTATATTGTTTGAATGAATGTCAAAATGCAGTCACAACTAAATTTAGAACTCTTATTCCTACATATATTTAGACAAAAAATTGCTAGCAACTCCCTGGTTTGGGGGATGCCAAATGCCCTTTAATTTGCCCTGATAAGGCCAGAAGTATCATTTGCAGAAGTTGATTGTTTAAATGTGCATGCAACATTGTCCAGTGTGGGCAGTAACAGGGACAAAAATACACCTATAAATAGGCCTATCATTGTAAGCTTACCTCACCTAGTTTACTTTGAACGTTCATCTATAATATACCAACTGATTTATAACACAAATATGCTTACAATCGGAACATGTTGACTGGAAAGCTGCTCTCTATTTACTAGATTATGATATAGAAAACTGGCCAACCAGAAGCCAGTATTTTCAAAAAGCATCCATGAATTTTCATTATTAGACGTATCTTCTACGATGTAAATTTTACTTCTGGACTCGTCGAGTCAGGCGCTTAACTAATATTTTTTGATGAGCTTTGTTCGATGAGCTGGACTATTCACGATTTTTTTTATCTAGGACTAATCAGGAAGCTATGAGAGACAGCTCCTTGATGTGACACTGTCGGAGCGTATTTTAGAAATTGATTCTACGGAAATGAGGGTAATTAGAGAAACGTTTTTCGCCCTGAATTCTTTTCGAAGTCAGATTTAGTAGTCTTTGCAAAGGCTTTACTATTTTGTTTCTGCTCGGAACCTACAGGTAGTCTGTTACAATGATGCATTTACGTGACGTGATGAGATTTTAAACTTCAATGATAAGTAGTCCGCCAAGTCCACGTTTATTGTAAATGGTATTACTTGCAGTCTTGGGTTTTCCGAATGGGGGAGAGGGAGACTCGTGCTACAGTGCTGGAATGCTAAAAACAACAAAGCCTCGACCAAGTGAGGAGGTTCGGCCTCAAGATTTTGAAATTTTGGACACTGTATAATCCTTTCCTTGCATTTGACTGTTAATCAGGATAGGTATTCTGAACAAACAAACGTGGTGTCGTGCATTGTTTTATAGGTGGGGCCACTCTGCAATTTTGGAATAGGATAACCTGCTGGCTGCATCCGTAAAGCTGGCTAGAAAGACGCGGTGTCCTGCCTTCTTAGCCCCTGCAAAATTTCTGGCATCCAGAATCTCGGATGGGGAGAAAAAGATTTATATGAAATCGCATTTACAGTGTGACCTCTTGTAGTTCCGGAATAAGGCTAGCATATGTATTTATCACGTATCATTCAAAACGACTAACACACAGGTCTGGGACCTCTAACACAAGGTTTAGTATAAACACTGTCGGATGTTATTTCCTCTCATCTAGCATTCACAACACATACAAAAATGTTCAAGGTATCCTGCGTTATTCCAGTGACAATGCCTCTCACCCTTACAAAATGTACTGGAGTGATTAGTGTCTGTCTTTAAACTTATTTGACCAATAAACAGACTGAACGAGAAATAAGGTACATATTAAAGGTGATCAGTCGTCTTGAAATATTCTTTGTGACGTCAGCCTTTTCTTGACATGTTTCTGCAGTCGTCACTGTTCAAGGATACACCGTACAAGCATGGTATAGCTAATCGGTAAGCAAGAAGAGACGGCTTGTAGCTGTATACCTACTAGCTATACCGATGTCATCATAGCTACTTGTACGGTGTATCCTTGAACAGTGACGACTGCAGAAACATGTCAAGAAAAGGCTGACGTCACAAAGAATATTTCAAGACGACTGATCACCTTTAAGTTTAAAAGATTGATTCAAAAATTGGTGTACTAATCGTATGTCACCACTAAAAGTCAGTCAGCCAGTGTAATTATATTATACAGTACTGTACATTCACTTCCGAGAACCCAACCATATACCTTACACAATTGTTAACAAACGGTTGGCTATTTTCTATACAATTATGTTTAGGTGGCTACTACCAGGATGACTTTGGACGTCTTGAATGTAAAAAGTGTAAGAACGGAACTTACGTTCGATACAACGGCAGTAAATCGCTTCAAGAGTGCGAAGTGTGTCCTGGTGGAACCGATCTCTTGAGATTCGCAGGTCATCGTGCATGTTTTTGTAAGGAGGGTTATGCAAGAAGTAAACTCTTTGGACCATGCTTTCCTTGTCTCGACAACGGTCTTAATTGCTCGGATGACTATAAATTCTTGATAACTGGATACTACTGGAACTGGTCTTTCCCAGGTGCGAAGCTTGATATATACAAAAGTTTTGTTATGCAACTAATAAACGATTCAAGGAGTCATAATGATACAACTTATGAATATCCCTATAGGATTCCAAAGGTCTATAAATGCCCTCGCGAAGCCAGCTGTGTCAATAGAGATAGCTTTAGAGCTGAAGAAATCATCGGTAACTGTGAAGAAGGTTACAGAGGCTGGCTTTGTACAAAGTGTCAAAGCAGATTTTATTCCATTTTGAACATTTGCTTACCTTGTCCTAGAGTTGTGTGGATAATTATTGAAACAATATGCATCATTTGCGTATGTGTGGCTCTGTACGTCTTCATCCTTCTACAAAGTAAAAAAGACAAAAACAACCAGCCTCAAGAAAGATCCCTGTACGACAAAATTTCATCACAACTTAAAATTGTTCTGGGGTTTTACCAAGTCGTTGGGGAACTCTTCGAATCATTGCATGACGTTAACTGGACTGGACCATTGCAGTTTGTGGGCGAAATTATTTCTTTGATGAAAGTAAACATACTTCGTGCAATCATTCGACCTCATTGTTACTATGAAAAATTTAAAATTAATGTTAAGGCCCAACTGATAATTGGCTTGTGTTTCCCCATAACTTTGATAATACTCTTGCTGTTTTGCTATAACATGTGGAAGATTTATCTTAAATACAGACTCTGCAACTATATTGATAGACGAATTGATAAACTTCAAAAACTCAAAGAAAGAATTTTGACTTATGCTCTTCTTTTGCTCTTTATTACATACCCTCCAACTTGTGATGTTATTTTTAAGTTGTACCCGGGAGCTTGCAAAACGTTTTACCTGTACGATAATGACACAACAGTTAACATAACACTCTTGCGATCTGACTTTGATCTTGATTGCAAAACATTAAAATCGTATCAGTTGCTGGCGTATATAGCAACAGGAGTATACGTTTTGTCATTTCCTTGCCTGCTTCTGATATTGTTATGTAAATATTGCAAGAGAGGAGCAATGTTTGCATTCACAGAAAAGATTTCGGAAGATAGTGAACAACAACCTCAAAGTACATTGGATAAAGACGGCATCGTTAACAAAAATGGTTTCAATCACAGCATTCCAGTCTGGATAAAGTTTCTCTGTGAAAACTATAGGCCTCAATTCTGGTATTGGGAGATCATCGAACTTGCCAGGAAAGTAACACAGACAGTGTTGGTGACACTTCTGGGATGGGAGGATCCACTAACTAAAATGCTTACTATTGGAATCTCTGTTCTGTTCCTGACTCTTCATGCAAAGCTCTCTCCAATGACAAGCCGCTTTGAGCAACGTTTGCAGGTAAGTTAACCGAATCAAAAGCATATTTGACATTAACGTCACCGATAATAGTTGCTTACTAAAAGTAACAAATGTTGTTCATTTTCAGATGTTTTCTTTAACTGCAATATTTATCAATGTACTGATTGCTTCTGTACCTACACCCGAGAGTTACCAAGCCTTGTTATCAACCTTCCTTGTCATTATGAACATGGTGATGATTCTTGTTATTGCAGGTAAAGTACGTTATGCTCTTCTTTCTGTTGATGTAATAAATGTCAAGTAAGTTACCCGTCCCACAAGCATTAAATGAGAATACGGATTAGGTGATCGAAGATCGAATGCTGATCATATGGTACACAATTCGATCTTATTGTACAGTAGTAGCTCATCACAATGGCAATACTAGGCGACTGTCAACCCAGGAATGGAGATTCCACCCCCATCCACTGAATGTCGTAAACACCAAAAGTTTAACAGGTTGCTAGAAATTGCATGGAGAAATCCTAATACAAAAAGACTATCAAAGTGGACTTTCTCGGAATCTTTTCACTCTTTGTTGTTTTTAGGAGAAAGTTTAAAACTGTTCTTAGATACAAGTTAAAGTAGTGCTTAGGCATGCGTTTTATTGTTTGCCTTAAAATGTTCTTCCCTTGGTCCCATATTTGTTGTCAACTAAGCAAGTGAACGATCTGCAAGTCACATAGCTACAATGACTCAAACTTCATAATCTCTTAGAAAAGGATCCAAGTTCTTGGAAGGTCCATTTTACTTTGCAATAGATCAATGAATCGATTAACTGGTGAAAGCTGGGGTGGTAAATATGGCTAGTCTTAATGATTTCTCTGACATTTTTCCTCGCAGGTGAAGTGTTGTTATACATTACATGTTTCCTCAAAGGCAAGTTTCGTGGAGTTCGTAAAACACATAAAGTACATCAGAGGACAGCTACAACTGATCAGAATGCGCTAATTTCTTCCGTAAATTAAGTCAATAGTTTGAGTGAAGCTTTTACAACAGTTGTTTAATGATGTTGCACTTTTTCCTGAAGAAAAAATGCATGAGGGTGAGAAGGGGCGTGGTAAATGACAAACAATTATAGAAACACAACTCACCCTCAAGCCCTCAAGGAGCAGGGCTGTACATTCTTTATACAAAACCACCACGGAAACTTTAATTTTTATAAAAGGGAGAACTCTTAATGAAGATGAAAAACAATTTGAAATAATCCATTGCAGCACATTCAACGTTTGTACATTATGCGTACACAGTAGTGTAATCAAAGGCAGGGGGCAATGCCCTCTCCCCTTCAGTCTTCAGGAGATCCGTCGGCACATCCACTGATTTTCGGTAGAACATTTGCTCGACTAGTATTAACGATATCCTATTTGCCACTTTTATCTCACGAGGACTATCTTATATATGTTTAAACTCATCTAGAAGTGGGTTTTAATTTTTTGCCACCTTTTTTTGAAAGTAACTCCCCCCCCCCCCCCCTCTTCACGTGCATTTATGAATTATGCTCTACTACTCTACTACTGTTAGGTGCTTATCATTAACTATTAGGTTTAAATCATAACACATGAACGAATTTTCAAAAGTAGTAGGCCTAATTAAACCAGGATATGGCCCTTGTGATCGTTGTGCCATCTCGTTCAACACTTGCCCATAGGCCTATATATTTTCGTCACCAAACGATAGAAAAATTTCTACCGCAAAAGTCACTCAAGGACAACTAGGAGTAAGTATCGCGCTTGCCGTGTGCTACCGAATCATATCGTGTGTGGTTACTATGAGTTGGACAGGTGTTTACTTGGAATGTTTCAACATGTTGACACAGAAGTAGCAAAAGGCTTGGTGAAATTTTTATTAAAGTAAGGAAATAAGGATGATATAGATGATAGATGATAGTCACATGCAACTGCTTTTTCAACAGAAGAATCAATTTTGAGGCTCTTAATCAGTGTTCGGAACCTATTTTTCTGAAGAGTAATAGGCTACTAACCTTGATTTGCCGAAAAAAAACCGCTGTTATATACATATACTCTGCACATGGATGAACATAAATAGCCGACAGTACTGCCGCTATTACAGATCGGGCACTTGAGCTGAAGTGTGCTGTATTCGTTGAATACAAGCACGGTTTGTTCACAGCAGCCGTAGACATAACGCTAGTCGCACATTTGCGAGTAATCACGAGTTCACATATTTTCAGGCAGCATTATAATTTTATTCTTATAATCTCTTAAGAACATCTGCAATCTTATGACTACTTAAAGATCCTGTTGTTATCAGCATAAAGCAGGCTGCATAAACATTTGCAAAGAATAACGGCAACCAGATTATTTAAGCAGCGAACAGGAATGGCCCTAACACTGACCCTCCAGGTACACAGTTAACACGCTTCCCGAGTAACACGTTTCCAGAATAACACGCTTCCTGAGACACATAAACCTAGTGCGGCAACCCACTGATGTCTGTTATATAGACACTTCGGATACCCAACAGCTTTTCACTAATACCTAGAACTTCCAGCAGTAACGTAACTGACCAGTGACGTCGTCAGTATTTCACAAATGGGGAGGGCAAGTGTAACCATGGATAAATGAGAGAGTGGGGACCAAAACGTTTGAGAGTGAGGACTCTTAGCAGTGTATCCTGGAACAGGAGGGGGAAATGGGAAGCAAAGTTCTCTGACTGGGGACACCTGTCCCATGCCCCCTTTTCCTCTCGTACTTTGCCCACACCGATATTACTGGGGTTTATGAGGTTTCATGGAAGATGTATCATTATAAAGATAAAATATCCATTCCTTTTGGCGAAAGTAAACTCTAAAACGTATTTCCGTTCCATATTACTCCCAAATAAATATGAGAAGTCATTTCTTGGGAATGTAAGAAATTTCTCATCCGTCCTTCATAATCACAAAGATTTAGCTCATGCCTCATCTTGAATGTTGTCAATTAAGTTGTAAACATCAACCACCAGCCTGCTTAGAAACTCAGTCTGACTTCCACCATTCAAACCTGACACCACTTTTTCTTTCATAGGGACGCCTCGGAAGAAAAATTGTCTTTTCCCGCAGGTATTTCCCATTTATAGGCGACTTGTCTATGCTAATTGGCACCATACCATGTGCTTTTGCTTTTGTGTATCATTGAGAAAGATAAATACCGTTAGGAAGTACGTACATATTGTTTACGAGCTGTAGTAGGATGGTAGCAGTACTGTAGAATCCTTCAAGGCGTTGTCCAAACGACTCTTGAGCGTCTGCCAGGAGAATGGTACGACCCTCTCTTCGTCCGCATAATATTATTCCTTTATCTTAAGCTTTGGGGGAAACGGGATGAACACAAAGTTGAAGTTAACCCGACAGTGGGTGTCAAAGGTTAAGAAAGGCCTGAAAATGATTAGCCTAGATATACTCTTCCACTGCTCCCTGCCTTTCGTCGACATGTTTCACAGAAAGCAAAACCTGAAGGCACACTTCTTTAAATGTCCAAATGTTGCCTTTATAGGTTCAAATAACCTTAGACTATCTGGAGTATTATTCACTAACAAAAGGTAAGCCCTAAATTGCACTCGTCTATCTGTTAGCTGCAACTGTTGTTCAATTATATTAAAAGTTTGTGAAGTTTTGTTCTTAATGTCACTGTGACTGAGTTTCACAGAAGGGTTTCATTTTTAATGTTTGTATTTGAGAAGACAATTAAATAGCCTTACTGTTACCTTGGCTGCCTAAGACGGGTTTTACGTCGTCAGTTTACACAAATCATCAATTCACAACTTTGACTTCCAGCACGGAAACTATTTGCATAGCTAATATACTTAAGGAAGCTCATCCGCCTCCCGAGCCGCACTCCTTTTCAAAGCATTTAGACGACCTCTTATACAAGCCTGACATAACGTTTAATTTAATAAAAGGTCTCCCATGGGTTTTACATTATTATGCAAAATTTAAATTACAACGGCAACATTGATTGGCTGAAACTCATTTTAACCTGCTGTTAGTCAGCAAAGTCTCGAATGTCAGCGAATTATTTGATTTGGGCAAGCTTAGTCATTTGCCAATAGCCATTTTGCTTTTTAATTTAACGTTACACTTCAGTTCTTGCTTAATACCAGAAATGTTATTCGTAAATACACACTTCTGGAGTACTTTTAAACAATTGGAACTTTCATGAGGGTCTGAAGGTCAGTTAAAGAGACGAATTGTCAGCCCACCTAAAACACACAAGTTGTAAATGTAGCTGTTTTCATCAAAGCAGAGTCATTTTCCCTCTTGACTATTTTTAGAAGAAAATAAATCTGTTTTTCGTCATTCTGTTGTACTTAGGTGAAGGAATTTGCTTTAGTGTAACTACAGTATAGTTTCTGCATGGATGGCTGAAACAGAAACAACTAAACCCAAATGGCCCTTTAGTTAAATCTGTGAAATGTACACCACCATAGGCTACACTGTCCAACTACACCAAATATTGTACTCTGAGCCACTTTTATGCAGGCAGGAGCATTTGCTGTTCCATTTGTGTAAATAAATTGGTCTGCCTTCCAGTAGTGCCTCGGGATAGATCTTTGTGTACTTTACATACTTTTACGGCATTAATACAGCATATGTATTGTACATATTTTTTATTCACAGTCACTGTAGTTAAGTCTGCAACTTTCACTCCTTACTTTTTATTTAAGCCTCACATACATTTACAAAATCATTACCTGCCAGTGTACTGTCATAATGTCAGACTTCATGAATAACTTGCAATTGACGTGGTTTAAAAAATTCATGGGCATGTACTGGTGCACCTGGCACTGGCAAAATCTACAAGATCAGGTGTAAAAAAATGGATTAAAATAGCGGCTGACTGAAGCCTACTTTCAAGGTTTCATGACTTTCATCAGAATTTTGTTAACAAACTGGGATTTAGTTAAAAGCACAAATAATGTAATGTTAATTATGTCACTGTAGCCTGCATATTTAGGAGTTGCAAAATGAATTTAGATATTGTACATATTTAGATAGCTGTGCGTACGTGTGTCATATATGTTACTTTCAGTTAATATGCGTCGTAAAGAGTTTTAACTGCTTGCAATCTTGAAATGACATTACGCTGACTTTGAAGTAAATCTTTCACGAAATAAAAGGCAATGAATACTACACATTTGTGATTGCCTTTTTGCTTTCCCATCTTTTGCTTCGTTTATACAAATATCCCAAGTCCACCTCCCACACTAGGTCGAATTCATGACAACGTCCTAACAGGCTGACAGGAAAACTGGATCATAACACCACGTTACAGAAACAAGGAAGCAGCTAGGCCAGTTAAAACCTATTAGTGGTATAAATTCTAGACTAACGACTGAATTTTTCTGTGCAAAACATGGTCATCATATTGTACTAGTGTATATACAGTGATATAGTAACAGAATAAATCATTATAATGCAATTTGTGTTAAGTAGTGTTTATGTATACTGTGAGTCAGAAATCTGCTGACTGAAAAGCCAAGTTGAACAGGCTTCAGCCCAGCTGGGCAAGTCGACAGAAAATCAATATTAAAAATCCCAGTTCAGCCTAGTTATAGTTAGCAGAAACATAGCTAGGTCTATTTGCTAAAATACACTCGGGCCTAGTTGAAAGAAACCTCATTTAAAGAAACAAGGTTAGACCAGTTGAGAATTAAACTCAGTAAGGTTCACAAACTCAATTGGAAAACCCAGTTGAGGACGTTCCAAAACACAAATTAAAACTAGTTGAAAAACCCAGTTCAACCTAGTTGAACAGTTCAACTGGGTCCAACTGGAATTCACACTGTGAATCCCTGTATCCAGCTGTACTTGCAAACCGAACCAAAATTTACTTCAGAGGTACCAACATAAACCCCTGGATAAAGAAAGTCAATAGATATATAGTGTCTAGCCAAAGAACTCTGCAAAATTTATCAGGAAGGAACCAAACCAGCAACCTTGTATTAAACGCATGACTCCGCCAATATTCAATCACGGTCTCAGCAAGATTTAGTTCCCGTCAGTATAACGGAAGAGGAACGGTGGGAAAAAGTGGCATGGAATAAAATTAACAGTGGACACTGACACGATCTTATAGGAACATCAGAATCGGTTGGCGCGTAGGACGCATGGAATATGTTGGACAACAACCCTCCAATTTGCGGAAAATACCACTTCCAATTTTAAGCAAGTTGCATCTAAAGACTATTAAATTCCATTATGGGGGGTTAAAAGTTTGGTTTGGAAATTTCCCCTTTTTCACTGGGATGTTTTTTTTGGTTTGGCAAAAAATTGATTTTTTTTTTTTGTTTTCCCCCCTTTTTTTTAAAAAAAATGGGGAAAAATTTTTTATTAATTTTAAATTTTTTTAAAGGGTTTTTTTCTTTTTTTTTTTTTTTTTCAAATGGCTAAAATTATCTTTGAAGTTTAATTTTTTTAAAAAAAGAAGCTGTTGTTGAAAAAGTTGTAAATTTAACCCCCCCTTTTTTCTTTTCTGTTTTTTAATTGGGAAAAAATTTTACAAAATTACGGGGGCAAAAAAATTTTTTTTTTTAAAAATTTTTTTTCATTTTTTTAAAAAGGGAAAGTAAAACCAAATTTCAGTTTTAAAAAAAAGGTTAAAAAATGGGCCTTAAACCGATTTTTTAAAAATCTTTTGGGGGGGAAACCCGGTTTTTTACTTAAAAAAAAAACATAAAAAATTTTCCAAAATAATTTTTGGGATTGGTCCTTAATTTAAACATGGTTTTTTTAAAAAAAAACTTCGGCTTTTTCCCAAAAAAATAGTCGGAAGGTTTTGGTTTTTCCCCCTTTGAAAATAAAAAAATTGGAAAGGGGGGGTTCGGGGAATTTGGGGCCCCCCTTTTTTTTTTAGTAAATTTTCAATTTTGTAAAAACATATTTTAAAAAAAATCTCCCCAAATCAAAAAAACGTAAATGCGGGGGTTTTTTTCCCCCTTAAAACGGGGTTTTTTTTTTAAAAAAACCTCATTATTTAATTTTTCGGGATAATTGGGGAAATCAAAAAAAGGAATATAAGGCCCAAATTCTTTTTCAAAGACTTTTAATTTTTGTAAAAAAATTTCCAAATCCCAAAAATTTTGGTTAGGACTTCCCTTTTTTTTTTTAAAGAATAACAACTTTTTATAAACCATGTTAAAACAAAGGGCATTTTGTAACAAAGGGGGTTTAGCGGGGGGGGGGAATAAAAAAATTGCAAAAATTTTTTGGGAACAAAAAATGAACACTTTTTGGAAAAAAAATTTGGCCCCCCTTTATTTTTTTCTTTTTGAGTTTTTTTTTTTCAAAAAATGAGAAATTTATTGCGTTCTAAAACCTTTAAACGGAAAACCCTTAAAACTAAATACTTTTTAAAAACACATTTTGGCACGCCTAAAAGTGTACCCCCGTCGCAATTCTATAAAAATTTGTCAACCCAAAAAAAATTTTTTTTTGGGGACATTGCTAAATAGAATAAATTTTTTTTCCCCCCTCATGGCCCAGGGTTTTTTAAATTCCCAAAAACAAAAGTGCTTTTCTTTCAAGAAAAAAAGGGGGGGAAAGGTTTCATATAAATTTTTACAATAAAAAACTTTGGGGTTCCCCTTTTTTAAATTTTTTGGCCCCCCTTTTTGAGGACCCCTGCCCAATTTAATGGGGGTTAGTACCCTTTTTAAAAATTCCTTTCCCACCCAAAAAAAACCCCGTTTTTGGCCCGGGGGTTTTATAAAAAAAAGGTCCCCCAAAAAATAAATTTAAAACCCCCCAAGGTGTATCCCCCTTTTTAAAATTTTTATTTTTAAATAAGTTTAAAACAAAACCGGAAACCCCCGGGGGTGGGGTGGGGAAATAGGGGAAAAATTTTGGGTCGTAAATTTAAAAAAAAGATGCTTTCAAATAATTTTTTGGAAGGGAAAACCAATTTGAAAGGGGGGAACCCCAAAAAATTAAAAATGGGAATTTAAAAAAGACTTAATTTTAAAAAGCACAAAAACTTAAAAAATTGAGCGGACCCCTTAAGATTTTTGGGAAGTTTTTGTTTTTCAAAGGTTTTGATATAAAATTTTATGTTTTCCTTAATAAGGGAAACTATCAAACCCCATCCCAACGGTAAAATTTTTTTTTAAAAAAATTTAGAAAACCTGCTTCGTTTGCCCCCAAAACTAATCCTTTAAAAAGTTTTTACCGTAATTTAAAACCTTTTCCCCCCAGGTTTTAAAATTTTTAAAAAAATTTTTTTAAAAAAAGGGAAAGGGGGGAAAATTTTTGGGGGGGGACCCCCGGGGGGGAAAAAAAAATTTTTTAAAAAAGGGTTTCAAGAAATTTTTTTGGGAAAACAAAGGGGGGTTTTTCAAGGTCCCGGCCCGGAAATGGGTCACCCAGACGTTTTAAGTTAGTTTCCCCCCCCCGGGTTTTCCCCTCCTTCAAAACAAGCGGAAAAATTTGGGGGGTCCCAAAAAAACCACATCGGGGTCTTTTCCCCCGGGCGGGGGGGTTTTAGGAAGGGGGAAAAGGGGCTTAGGGTTTCCCTAGGGGGACCGGGGGGTTTCATTTGTTACCCTTTGTTTTTTGCAGAAAATTATGGGTTTTTTGTAAAAATTTCATAAAATAACAAAAAACCCCCCCTCAAAAAGGGGGGGTGAGGAACAAAAAAACAATTTGGGGTTCCCCCCGAAAAGTGCTGGTGAAAAATGCGGGGGAACCAAATTATAACCCCCAAAAATACCCCCCTTTTTATAAACCTATTTTTTTCCCCCTTTTTTTTTTTTCCCCCTCTTTTTCCCCTTTTCCCCTTTTTTTTCCCTCCCCCCCATTTTTCCCTTTTTTTTTTTTTTTTTTTTCTTTTTTTTTCCCCCTTTTGATTGTTTAGGTGTTTTAAAACGAGGTGCCCCCTTACCAGAGGTGGAAACTTTTGCTTTAAACATGAAATTTGGGAAAATCATAGATCCCCGAAACCCAAAAGGTGTAATGGGAAAAAAAAAAACATGGGAAACACAATACGTTTTCAAATGCCGTTTTAAAATTTTTTTTTCGGTTCCCCAGAAAAATTTAAGGTGAACGGGCAAAACGAAAACAAGAGTTAACCCGGAAAGGGGTTAAAACAAGGGAAAAACCTTAAGGGGTTTTTTTGGGGCCCAAGGGGATTTCTTTTATTACCTTTTTTAGATTTACTTATCAAGGGAAAAAACGAGGAATTTTATTTGACGAAGTTTTTTCCCCAAATTTTTGATCGGAATTTTTATCTTGCCACTTTTTTTGCTATATTTGCCTTTTGAACATATTCCTTTCAGGAATGGAAAAAAAATTTATTAATTCCCAAAAATAGAGTTAAAAATTTAAACCCCTGTGGAACCACATGCCCTTTCAAGCACTTGTTCCTTTCCCAAAGTAAACCTGAGGTGTAAATTAGGTTGGGGTGCCGTCCCGTTAAGGGACTTCAAAAGTTGGAAAAGGGTTTCTTAAAACTAAGAACTAATAATTTATTAGGTAAACATGGAATCGTAATTTTAAATTATTTAAAACAATTTAAAAAGGAATTTTTTAGTTTAAATGGGAAAAAGGGGGTTATTTATTAAAAAATCAAATGTTTTTAAATAAAATTTAAGGTTTTAAAGCCGGGTTTGAAATCAATTACTTGAGACTCAATTTCAAACTTCTCAACAACAGGTTTTAAAAATGAATGAAAATTCCAATAATGGAATTTTTCCCAAGTTTTAAAAAGAATTTTTCCGCGTCCCGGGTGTTTAAAATTTTTTGATAGTAATTCGGAAACCAAAAATTATAGTAGGAAAAAAAACGAATAATGTAAATTAATTTAGCATCTGTATAAAAGGTGAACGTATTCTTTCAATAAATTTTTTAACTAAAAACTTCCATAAAACAACCCTTAGGTTTGATTAAACCACAAAAAATTTTCCTTCACGAACCAATTAGATATTTTCTAAAAATTGTAAGGGGAAACCCTTTGTGTTCCCTGAAATTATTCCTTTCTTGCCAAAGGGGAAATTCCAGCGGGCTATTGGCCTCAAATTTTTACAAGTTCTCCAAATCTTCTAAAGCCTTCTTGGATTTAAAAAAACAAAAAATTTTAAAGTCCGGGGAATTTTTCCCCCCTTTTGGAGAGACGGGAAGAGGGGAAGCCCTTTAAAAAATTCGTTTGGAAATAAATAAATAGTTATAAATTTAAATTTTTAAGTTTTAGGGAAATTAAGTTTTAAGGTAAGTTAAAAGGGTTTTTGGGGCCCCTTTCCCTTCTTTGGAGGGCCACGGCTTTTAGGTTTAAACTGGGAAAACTACAGGGAACCCGGAGCAAGCCCCATTATCGGGGAAGGAAAAGGGAAAATAAAAACAAAAAGGTTTTTAAAAAAAATAAAGTACCAAAAAAAAGCAAAATATGAAAGGGGGTCTGCAAAATCCCGTCCATTCCACCCCCTTTTCCCCCCCCCCCGAGTTTGGTGTAGGTTTTTTTTAAAGTAGGTCCTCACTTTGGTGAATAAATTTTTTACTCAAAAAAATTTTGGGGTTCCAAAAGTATAAAATTCTTCCCTTTACAAAGGCTTTAAGGGGTTTTTTACCTTTAAAGGTTTAAAAAAGTTCCCCTCTGTTTAAAATCATTTTTGATTTAAAAAACAAAAACATCCAATTCCATGGGGCTTTAACCAATTTTTTAAAAAACGTCCTTCTGGTTTGGGATTGGCCCTCCCTTAAAAAATTTTTACGGTGGCCGCCAAAGGGGGCCTGTCCGGTCAAACGTGACCAAATTTGATAAGAAATTAATAAGTTAGATGGAGTTTAGGAAATTCAATTTATAAGGAAAAAAAAAAGGGTAAAAATTGGGTTTCCATCCTTTTATGAAAGCACAGGCAGTAAGGCCTTTTTAGGTTGGTAAGGGGAGAAACATAACAAATTTTTATTTTCAAATGAAACATTTTACCAAAAAAAAAAAAAGGGGGCATGTTTAAAATTTAAAAAATCAAGTACCGTCTTTCCCAAAAGTAACCCGGGTTTATTTTTTTATTTTAAAGTCCGCCCCCCCCGGGTTTTTTAGCCTTAAAATTTCTTGGGATGCTTTAAATTTAAAAACCCATTTACTGGAAGTTTATTTAAAATTGCCGGGGGGGTCTTCCGAACCCACGGGGGCAAATTTGGGCCCCCAAAATTGGGGCCGCCGTTTTTTGGGGAATTAACTTTTTGGGAGATCTACCCTTCAAAATTCCTGTGGAAAGTCCAATCGCTTAAAACTGCTCTAAAATGCAATTTATGAAATTGAAGACTTGTGCTCTTGGAATTATTCCAAAATTTTCTTTAACCTGGGGTCACATTTTTCAAATACCCCCATTTTCCTCATTACCCAGGAAAAAAGGCCAAGGAAAAACCTAAACCTTTTCACGTAAGTGCAATGTAGAAAATTTTTTTTGGATGATGGACTTAAAAAAAAATTAAAAATTCACCCTTTTTGGAAACAAATTTCTGGTTTCCCCTTTTAGCCAGTTTTCCAATTTTAAAGGGTAACATAAAAAAGCATGGTTTTTTACCAATAAATTTAATTTTAATTTTTACGGGGGTTTCCAAAGGGCTTAAGTGGGTATTTTCAAGTATCACACTTTTTTTTTGGAAAAAAGTTACTAAATCCCACAGACGGCTTTTTTCACTCATTTTGAAGCATAAAACCGAGCTTCCGAGGCTTCCAACCCTATTTTTTAATGAAAAGACCCTTTTTTTAAGAAACCCTACTTTTTGGGGTCTTACGCCCGGGAGAATCAAAAAATTTCCAGTGAGTGAGGGGCTATAATTTTTCCGAACACTGTCGTATAATATTTTTTTTCCTCCCCTTATAAAGGTACCTTACTTGGGAACAAAAAAGTGCAGTAGGTTTTTGGGTTAACCAAATGTAACGTCTAAGTTTAACAGGTAATAATTTTTTTGGGTCTTTCCAATTTTCACAAACAAGTTTAAAAAGCCCTTTGGGCGCAGGGGGGGGGGGCGGGGGCCGGTAAAAAATTTTAATTGCTTTTGGGGGAAATCTCAAAAGGGTTTTGGGTTTTTCATGTTTTGAAGCTTTTTGGGGAGAAAAAATTGCGAGCAGTTTTTAAAGTTTAATAAAGGGAAAAGTTTTGCAGTGGCGGGAGTTATCTATCATTTAAAAATGTTGTTTTAGCTAAGCAAAGGGGTTTTTGTAAATTTTTTTTGGGATTAATTTTTGGTTTTTGTCTGAGGGTTCTTAAAAAAAATGGGGTAACTTTTTTAATCATATTTTGACTGTCCCGTATGCAGTTTTTTTTGGGCCTGGAAAATTGACCAAAAAAATTTTCCAAATTAAATTTTTAAATTGCCGTAGCGGACTGATTACTACCCAGTTTTTTAAAGAACGCCCGGCATGGGAGTTGTCCGGGTTTTTTTAAACCCTCGTTTCTTGAGGGGGGCTTAAGCCTGGGGCAAATTTTGGGATTCTAGTCCTGATGGGGGGACAAAATGCATTTCCCGTGGGGCAGTAGTGAAAAGAAATACTAAAATGGGAGGGTTTATATTATTAAATTGTTTAGCTTCATGGGGGGGGCGAGTTATTTCATGATGGGGTTTTCACTTTCACTCGGTTGCAAGGGATTTTTTTATGTCAAAACCCCTTATATTTTTTTTTTATTTTTTGGGAGTTCGCCGTGAAATACAGATTATTAAATCCCGGCTCTGATTTTCTGGCCGTACTTTTTTTTTTCATGGTTTTTCACTAACAAAAGGGGGCTGGGGATTGACGATCTTTAACCCAGTACAATCCTCTTTTTGTTTAAAAATCCTTTAACTTTTTTTCTCAAACCGGAAAAATGTTGTAACGTTTTGAAATTTTCAAAAATTTTCATGTCCTGTTGGTTTAAAAATTTTCCCAAAAAGATATTTAAAAATACTTTTTTTTTGGGGGGGGGGGGGAAAAAAAAACCCAAATTTTCACCGGATAGGGGAAACCCCAAATAAGAAAAGTGAAAATTATTTTGGGGAAAAAATTTAAATTTTTTTTTTAAAAAATGTGCTTTTTAAAAAGCCAAAATTTTGGCCACCTTAAAAGTTTTTTTTTTGTGTATTTTTCGCGACATGTCTTGTGTAGGAAATTTTTAAATGCCCAGAATTTTACAAAAATACTTTGAAGAACTTTTACTACTAGAAAGAGGCGAAGCAAAATTCACTCCTTTTGAAAAAAGCTCCCCTCGTTCGAAAAAATCTTTCAAAAGGGGTTTCCCAAAAATCCCCGGACAATTTTTCCCAAGAAACCATTTCGAAAACCCCAGTCTCCCGGCGTCTTGCCCAGAAATGGAGTTGCTGCTTCCCCAGACTTTTTGTCCCTTTTTAAAATTACGACAACTGTTTGGGCCCTTCCCCCAAAACTTGAAAGATGCACTTCTTTCAGTCCCTTTTAAAAGTTTTTAGGGTGATTTTTAAAAAATTTCAGTAATGTCTCTCTTAAAAAGGGAACCCGGGTTTTAATAAATTTTTGATTGATCCTCTAACCAAAGCTTTTTAAAAGCTCCCTGCTCCCTTTAATTTTGTCCGGGGGTTTGATGCTTCCCCTTGGGCATCTACTGTTTTTTTTTTTTATCATACTGATCAAATTTTTTAGTAATGCAAGTAAAACTTGTCTTGCAAACCCAAAACACGAAAACCCTTTAATTTTTTCAGACTCTGTCGAATATTTTAATGAAAAAAAATAAGTCATTGGGTTTAAAATGGCCCCAACATGACTCCCTAAACGTGTTCCCCGATAAAAAACCCTTTTCCCAAAAAAAACAAAAAAGCTCTCTGTGTTTATTGTGTTCTAATTGAAAAAACACAAGCCCCTTACATTTTAAGGCATATTGCAAAAGTTGAAAGAAAAAAGCCCAGAAAAACTGCTTAAAGGTTTACCATAAAAAAATTTCCTCCCCAAAAAAAATGGAAATTTGGAGAAACTGAAGTTTTATAACTTTACTTTTTCCTTTTTAAAACTTTATAAATAATTCCTGGACAGAAAAAACAAAAAAACCTATAAAAGTTTTTCTGATGTTTTAGTCAAAACCATAAAAAATTTTTATTTTTCATATTAAATAAATGGAAACAAATGATATTAATTTCAAATACATACTTTTTTTAAAAAAAACTTGGGCCCCCATTAAAAAATTGTTTGGGAATCATGTACGTACCTTGACATCCGTAAAAATGGCTTACAGCGGGTTTTACACGCAGGGGTTTTTGCTGATTAACAATAAAGGGCCCAAACTTGCAAGAAGCCCCCATTGGTATCTAAAAAGCGAAATTGCCACAGTAAAACCTTTTTAAAAACACTTGTATCTGTACACTTTCCCCCAACGATACAAATAGAAAAGGGGAAATTCAAACCAATTTTCCCAATCATCCAACAAAAATTTTTTTTAAAATTTATTGGAAAGTAAACCGTGAATGTTGCCCCTTGGGGGGCTTTAAAAAAGGGATGGCGGTTTCCACCAAAAAGAAATGCTTTTTTCAAAACAGGGGTTTTACCCCCAAAAACTTTTACTATCCTTCTTGAGAATTTTTTTTATCACATGTTTTCATTTTTTAAACCTGTGATGACCTTTTCAAAATTCCATACCTCCCCCAAAATACAAGGGTTTTTCTTGTGAATAGCATGGGCCGTCCATCGGGAGCGTAGGGGATCTCGAAACATAACTTACCAGGTTTTTATATATAGACCTTTTTTTTGGGGTTCAAATAAGCTTTCAAAGTCCCCCGAAAAAATTTAATTATTAGAGGGGCAAGATGTGGGCATCTACATTTTCCCATGGAGTTTTAAATAACCTTGCCCAAAAAAAGAAAATTTACCCTTTACGAAAAAAAGGGGTTTTGCGAGGCTTTCACCAAAAAAAACCTCTAGCGACCCTAAATAATTTTTTCCTTTCACTAAAAAAAAAAAGGGTTCTTGAAATTTATTAGGGTGGCTTTAAGAAAAAGATACCTCATTTTAAAAAGGGTTTTTGGGCAGTTTCGCGTGGCCGCTCTCAAAATTCCCTTTTGAATTTATACAAAAAAATTTAGGGGTTTTCGCCCCAAGAAAAAACCGGGTTTAAAGGAAAGTTAAAAGCATTTTTGACTCCTAACTTGAAAATTTTGGGTTTTTCCCAGAGTTTTTTAAGTTTTTTAAACCCCCCTTTTTTTCCCCCTCAAATGACTCAAAACCTCCATAAAAACATGAGCCCTTTCCCTTTTCCCATATTACCAATCTATACCCAATATATTTTATATATATATTGTGTGTGGGGGTTGGGGCGTGTACGAAACTATGAACGAAACAGAAAAAAAAAAATTAAAAAAATCAAATTTTAAAATTTGATTCGAACCCAGGAATTGAGAATATAAATCTGAACACTTTCCACTACAAAATCGACTACACTTTCATGGTAAACTGTACATTATTTACAATAGGGAAATTTAAAGATTAAAATAAAAATGGAATTCTTATAAATTTTCCGACGATTCTTTTTGGGAAAAATAATATTGTTCTCTTTAATTTTCATCCTTTAACTGATAAAACACCACCCTTCCTTTTCGTTTAGTCACGATACGACCCAATTTGTTTTTTAAATTTTTAAGTATTTCGAATTTGACAATTATGAATAGAAGAAACCCACCAAAAGGGAAACCCCTTCGTACATTTTTTTCCCAAATTCCTACGATGTTAGGAAAGGCTTTAAAAGATTTATCCCATCGTGTTTTCCGTTTCATTGCGGAATCCCCCTGATGTCCCTGATAAACCCTAGCTAGGGGGATTAAAATTGCGAAAGGTGGAGTGAGTGGGGGGTGGTAGTAAAGGGCAAAAATTGCCGCCCTTCTGAAAAAATTTTTACAAAAATAAACCCACAAACCCAAAAAAAAAAACCCTTAATGCTAATTTTAGACAGTATTTCCCCGTTTTTACCCAAAGCATATAGATTAAGCAAAAAAAAAAAACATTTGTTTTGATGTAATAAGGGGTATCCAGGGAATTATAAAAAATGGTTCACTTTTTGAGAGCGAAAACCCAAGTTTTTTAAAAAGGGGGAAACTTTTTGGTGGGTCCCGGGGTCCCTTTCCCGAGGAAAATGGTAATTAATCATTGGGAATAAAAATTTTTAAACATCTGTTTAACCCCGATAATCAACCCAAAAACCAGTTTTTTTAGACTCTTTGATGAAACCTGGGCCAAGGAGAACCCTCAATTGGGGTGGCAGTGCCGGGGACGGGGGGGGGGGGGGGGGGGGGGGTTCAGATGGACCATTTTTCCCCGGTGGGGATGGCTGCCCCCGTTTTCAAATTTTCGTTGGGGGGGCCATAATGGGGTACAATAAAATAAATAATTTTCCCTTTCAACAGGATGGAGGGTCGACGATTTTTCCCGATTTTCTCTAAAATTTGGGCAAAACCTGTAATAAAAAAAAACCCCAAATAGAAGGCCCCCTTTTTTTAAATAAAGTTAAAACCCCCAAATTTCAAATTTTTTTGAGTCCCATCCAAAATTTTCGACATCCTTTTGGCAAACCGTGGCCCTTTCGGGGGTCCCGGGTTCCCAGCCTCCCCCCCGGAGCTTGGCCCTCCTTTCGACAAATACTGAACCCCCCTTTTGGGGGTGACTTATATCAAAACAGGCGGGCCCTTTAAAAATTTAAATGCTACCACTCTTTGCCATCCGGGGGTTGAGAACCCCGCTTCTGATTGGTTAAACCCCTAAACCCGTTATTCCCCCAACATATGGTCAGTAAAAGTAAAAAATGATGAAAATAAAGCTTTTTTTCACATTTTTTGGGGGAAATAGGAAAAAACCCCATCTGTTGGGTTATTATTGTCTCATAAAAACCCTCCGACTCCAAAATTTGCAAAATAACGGACTCGGCTTTTCCCCTTTTCCGTTTTTTTTTTTTTTTCCAAATTTTTGGGGCTCCCACGGTTTTTTTTTTTACCCCAAAAGAGGGTTTGCAAACCCACTCACTGTGCCGCGCTTTTTTCTTTTTTCCCCCCAGGCGTAAAATTTTGCAACAATTGGTTTCTTAGTGCTATCGTGCGCGCGTATCGGTAACACCCCTTCCGCGCATGATCATTCCATCCGCAAAACTCACTGACGTCACTGCATAACTCTATACCAGTCCGCCAAATGCATTTTTTCCTTAAACGTTTTAAACCCCTGTCAAAAAGGCCTAAGAAATGCAGCCTGATGTCTTTTTTGAAAAAGCAAAGTAATTAAACAAAATAAAGAGTAAATTTCCGGGGGGGGTTCGGCCCCCCAAATTAAACCCCTTTTTGGGATTTTTGGAAAAATTGGACTATTTTGGTATTTTTTGTCCAAAAAGGTCCCCCAAAAAATCGTTTAAAAGGGGTTAAGGGGGTTTAACTAATTACTGGGGTTTTTGTCCTTTCGGTTTCCACTTTTGTAACCAGGCTTTGTAGTTAACCCTTTTTTCCCCCTAGAAAAATAGGGAAGGGGTTCTTTGGTTTAAACTTTGCGCCCGGGAGGAAATTTTAACCCCATTTCAAAAACCAAAAAAAATTTTTTTTTCCAGGGGGCGGGGAAATTTATTTTCTTTTTTTTGGGTTTTTAATTTATTTTTTTTTAAAAATAAGGTTTCACTTTTATTTGGTGTCAAAATTATTTTGCAAAGGGTTCGAAAATAAAAAAAATACAATCCCCCCCAAAAAATTTAAATGGAGGGTACAAAAAATTTGAAAAAATTTCCTTTTTAATTTTTGAATTATTTTTTTGCCCAAAAGGTACCAAACCCGAAAGGAAAATAAACTTTTTAAAGGGGCAAAACCCGGGGAACGCTCCCGAGAAAAATTTTCATTTTGGGAACCAATTTTTTTGGGGCCATTTTCCCCAAACCCCAAAAGGTAATTGAAAATTTTTCCCTTTTACCTTCCTTTTGAAAATTAAAACTGAGAAACCCTTTAATTTTTACTTGGGGGGGGGGACAAGTTAGCCCCAAAAATCAATTGTTGCTTTCCTTTACAAACCCCCCCCGACCCCCGGTTTGGGGGGAAAAAGTTTCCGGGGTCTTTTATTTGGGGAAATTATTTTTAGGGAAAAACAAAAAAAATTTTTTAAAGTCCACAAATTTCATTTTCTGTGGCTTCAAAAAAAGTATTTTTGCCCAAAATTTTTCCCCAAAATAGAAAAAACCGCAACGTAGGAAAGGGCGGGGGGGGGGGGGGTTTTTCCTCAGAAGGGTTTGGTCGTTTACTTCTTTGTTTTTTGGGTCGGAAATTGTGCTCGAGTATTAAAGGTACCCTAACTCACCGGTTTTTTTCTCAGGGAAGGTTCTTATAATTTTTAAAGTTATTTAGTTTTTTGGGTTTTAATTTGCCCAAATTGGTTCAAAAGTGTTTTTTCCGGGAGCGTTTCGGGGAAACAAAGTCTTTCATTCGGTTTTTTCTGCTACTTTTGGTAAAAAAATTTTCCCCAAAAATAAAAGGAAGTTTTTTTTAAAATAGAAAGGTACGCTTTTTTTAAAATCGGGTGTGACTCTTTGGGGTTTTCCCTTTTATTTTAGCAAACTTCGTCACAAATTTTTTTCGACCCCAAATAAATGTAAGAGAGGCCCGGGATTTAAAAAAAAATTTTTAAAAAGCCCCTTAAAGGCAAATTTGTCCTTCCCAGGTGGAAACATAAATTTTTTTTTAAGATAGTTGAAGCGGGGTATGAATTTTCCCGCTCTTTTGGGTCACAAGTTTATATCACTGAAAAAAAGGGCCCTCTTCGATACCCTTTAAATTTCTCAGGGTTCGTTAACAAACCCGCCTTTTGGTACAAAAAAGAAAGGAACTGAATGACTTTTTAAAAACACGGAGTAATTGATTGCTTTAAACCCTTTGAATTTTTATCAACAGATACTCCCCGCCCAATCGGGGGGTTTCCCCCAAAATACTAAACTTTAAGGTTTACCAATGTTTAAAGCTCACAGGTTTTTAAATGTTGTTTGCCAGACGAAAGGGAATTTCTTCTTATTTTTTTAATTACTTTGTTTTTTTCAGAAAACATCATGCTGCATTCTTGGGCCTTTTTGACGTCCCTTAAAACTTTTTAAAGGGGAATAAAATCGCATTTGGGCGGGGGGGTATAGAGCTTATGCACTGACGTAAAGTGATTTTTTTGGCGGGATGGAACTGATCATGCCAGAAAGTTTTTCCCGGGATACGCGCGCACTTGGGCAAAATAACAATTTTTTGCCAATGTCCCCCTTTGGATGGAAAAACCCGAGAAACGCGGGGCACAGTGACGTCGGGGGCATAACCTCTATTGGTAAAAAAAACCGTCGAGCCCCAAAAATTTGGCAAAAAAAAAAAAAGGGACAAGGCAAAGCCGGTCCGTTTTTTGAAAATTTTGGAGTCGAGAGGGTTTTTTGAGCCCAATATAACCAAACAGAGTGGTTTTTCCTTTTCTCCCACCGAAAATGTTTAAAAAGTTTTTTTTCATCTTCCTTTCTTTTACTGCCCTTTATGTTGGGGAATAAGGGTTTAAAGTGTTTTAAACCCAAATCAAAATGCAGGTTTCTAAATAAGGGATGGCTAGAGGGGGTAGCTTTTCTCATTATTAAGCCCGCCGGGCTTCAAATATAAGTCACACCAAAAGGGGTGGCTTTCAGTATTTGCTCGAAAGGGGGGCCAAAGCCCCCGGAGGGGAGGCTAGCAGCCGGGACCCCCCGAAAAGGGGCCAGGGTTTTTCCGAAAGGATGTCGAAAATTTTGGATGTAAACCCAAAAATTTAAACTTTTGGGTCTTAACTTATTTTTCCAAAAATGTGTGCTTTATTTTGGGTTTTTTTTTTAAAGGGATTTGCCCAATTTTGAGAAAATTTCAGGGGAATCGTCCGACTCCATCCTTTTTTGCCCAAGGACTCTTTTTTTTTGGGGTACCTTTAAAATGGCTACCCCCAACGTAATGCAAGGGGGGCCCCATCCCCACCAGGACATGGTCCATCAAAACCCCCCCCCCCCCCCCCGTCGCCAGCACTGCACACCAATTGAGGTTCTCCTTGGTCAGGCTTCATCAAAGAGTCTATAAAACTTTTGCCCTTTGTGTACTTATTTTGGGTTTTGACAGATTTTTGAAAATTTCATCTCCCCAATGTTTAAATTACCATTTTCCTCGGGAAGACCCCAGCCCCCCAAAATAGTTCCCCCCTTTTAAAAAATTTGGGTTTGGGGCCCCTCACAAAGTAAACCCCCTTCTTTTTAAAATTTTTCCCGGGATAAAACTTATTACACAAACAAATGTATTTTTTTTTTGTTTAAATCTATATGCTTTTGTCAAACGGGGAAACCCTGCCCCTAAATTAGCATTAAGGGTTTTTTTTCTTGGGGCTGTCGGAATTTTTGTAAAAATTTGTCAGAAGGGTCGGCAATTTTTGTTTTTTAAACTACCATCCCCCACCCCACCCACCATCGAAATTTTAAATCACCCTAGCTGGTACTCAGGACACCCTTTGGTATTCCTGCAATAAAACGGCAACACAAATCGTAAATCCTGTTACCCTTTTCCTAACATCGTGGAATTTAGTGAAAACTGTACGAAGAGCTTCCCTTTGGCCCGGGTCTTCTTTTTCAAAATTGTCGACTTCAAAATTTATTTGAAACTTAAAAAAAATTGGGGTTCGTTCGGGACAAACAAAAAGGGAAGGCGGGATGTTTGATAAATTTTAAAGGAATAAAAATTAAAGAGAACAATTTTAAATTTTTTTTGCAAAAGCATCTTTCCCAAAAATTTTATAAGAAATTCCTTTTTTTATTACTCTAATTTCCATATTGAAAATAATGTACATTTACCTTTAAAGTGTATGTCGTTTGGGTGTAGGGGGAAAGGGGTTCCCAAAATTTATATTCTCACCCCGGGGTTCGAATCAAAAAAATTCGATTTTTTTAATTTTTGTCTTCTGTTCTTTTTCTAGTCTTACACGCACAAAACACACCATTATTATATATATTATAAATATAGATTGGAAATAGGGAAAGGGAAGGACTCTATTTTTTTGGGGGGGGGGGGGGGGGGGGGGGAGGTTAAGATCATTTGGGGAAACCCAAAGGGGTAAAACATTTAAAAACCACTCTAAAAACCCCAAATTCCCCAATTAGGAGTCAAGAATTTTTTTCAAAACTTGCCTAAAACCTGCGTTTTACTTGGACGAATACCCCTTTTTTTTTCGTAGACTTAAAAGGGTCATCGGAGAGCCCACGGGCCAAAACTGCAAAAACCTTTTTTAACGGGGGGGTATTTTTTATTTAAATGCCACATACTAATTACAAAAACCTTTTTGTTTTTGTAAAGGAAAAAGGGTTTCATTTAGAGTCGTTTAGGGGGTCGTGTGGTGAAAGCCTCGCAAACACTTTTTATCGTAAAGGGAAATTTTTTTTTTGAAAAGGTTATTTAATCTCATATTAACATGTAGATGCCCCCCCACTTGCTTCTAATAATTAAATTGTTTTGGGTGGATTTGGGAAAAAGCTTTTTTAAAATCAAAAGAGGCCCAAATTATAAAAACCTGGTAAGTTACTGTTACGAAAATCCAATACGCTCCAGATGGCCCGGCCCATGCTTTTTCACAAGAAACCATTGAAATTTGGTGGAGGTCATGGAAAAATAAAGGGGTTCATCACAGGTCAAATTGTGAAACATCGTGATAAAAAATTCTCAAGAAGGATGAACTTTGAGGGAAAACCCTCTGTTCGAAAAAGCATTACTTTAGGCGGGAAACCGCCTATCCTTTGTAAACCCCAAAGGGCCCAACATTCACTTTTGCCTTCCCAAAAAATTGGAAAAAAACTTCTGATTGGATTTTGGGAAAATTGGTTTGACTTTCCCTTGTCTATTTGGGGATCTTTTGGGTGAAAGTGAAACAGATACAATGTTTAAAAAAATTCACTGGGCATATTTCCTTTCAATACCAATGAGGACTTTTTGCAAGTTGGCCGTCTGTTTTTTTAATACAAACCTGCGTGCTAACCCTCTGTAAGCCATTCATTACGGATGTCAAGGTCGTAAAACTGATTCAAAAAATTTTCAAGGGGGGAACGAAGTTAAAAAACGTATCGTTTATTTAAAAACTTACAAACCCTATTTTCCAGCCCTTTGGGAAAAATAAAAGAAATTTTTGTATTTTTTTTGACTAAAGCATCAAAAAAACCCTTTTATTTTTTTTCTGTTTGTCTGCCCGGGAAATTTATTCAAAAAATTTTTAAAAGGGAAAAATGATAAAAATTTTAAAAATCTGCATTTTTATCCCCAAATTTTTCCCCATTTTGTTTGAGGGGAAAAATTTTTTTAGGGGTAGCACTTGAACCCTTTGGGCCCTGTGCTTTTTTCTTTCATACTTCTGCAATATCCCCTCTTAAATGAAATTTTCTTGATTTTTCTTCAATTAGCAACCCCAAATAAAAAACAGGGGAGCTTTGATTGTTTTTTTGGACAAGGTTTTTTTTATCGGGAAACCCCTTTTAGGATCCTGTTAGCCTTTGTTCCCTGACATTATTTTTTTCATAAAATATTCCACAGCGTCTGAAAAATTTTTTTCGCTTTTTTTGGGTTTTGCAAGAAAAGTTTTTACTTGCATTACTAAACATTGATCATATGATAAAAAAAAAACAGAAAGATGACCAAGACGTCCTAAAATGTTTTTCCCGTATCTTTCAATTAAAGCGGGGAGCTTTTAAATAGCTTTTGGGTTAGGGGATAAATAAAAATTTAAATTAAACCCTTTTACTCTTTAAGGGGAGCATTACTGAAAACTTCTTTAAAATCACCCCAAAAAACTTTAGGGGGACTGTAAAAAGTGCATCTTTCAAGTTTTGGGAAAGGGCAAACAGTTGTCCGTAATTTTAAAAAGAAAAAAACCCGGTGCCCACCCCCCCCCTTTTCCAAATTTCTAGCAATTACCCCGGGACTGGGGTTTTCGAAATGGTGGGGGGAAATTGCCCCGGGGTTTTTTTGGAACCTATGAACAATTTTCTCAAACAGAGAGGTTTTTTAAAAAATGATTGAAGTTTGTTTCGCCTCTTTCTAGTAGTAAAGTTCTTCAAAGTATTTTTTGCCCACTTCTAGCATTTTAAAAAATTCCACACAAATCTGTCGCGAAAAAAAACCACAAAAAAAACTGAAAGGGGGCCCAAAAATTTTGGGCTTTTTAAAATGCACATTTTAAAAAGAAAAAATTATTGTTGCCCTACAAATTTTCACTTTTCTTCTTGTTTACCTTCCGGGAAAATTTGGTTTTTTTTTCAAAAAAAAAGTTTTTTTAACATTTTTTTTTGGGAAATTTAAATTAACCCAAACCCGAGCATGAAAATTTTTGGGTAACGACAAAACGTTTCCCAATTTCTCCTGCATTGAGAAAAAAAGTTAAAGGATTTACTAAAGAGGATTGTACGGGGGTTTCAAAGATCGTCAATCTAAATTTCCCTTTTTGTTAGTGAAAACCATGAAATAAAAGTAGGGGCCAGAGATCAAGCCCCTGGTTTTAACCCATCTGTATTTAAAGGCAAACCTCCCAAAAATGAAAAAAATATAAGAAGGTTGACATAAAAAAAGCCCCTTGCAACCGATTTGAAGTGACAAACCCCTTTCCCCTGAAAAAACTCGCCCCTCCATGCGCAAAACCCCTTCAATAATTAACCCCCCTTCTTTTGGAAAGTACTTATTTTTTCACTACTGCCAGGGGAAATGCATTGCCCGGCCCCCTATCAAAACTAGAACCCAAATTCGCACGGGCTTAAGCCCCCCTAAAGATAACGAGGTAAAATAATCCTGGACTAAACCCCATGTTTTGACTGTTTTTAAAAAATTCGGGGTATTTAATCAGCCCCGCTACGGCATTAAACCTTAATTAGGATTTTAGGGCAATTACCCCGGACGAAAAAAATTTTGCATACGTACAGTGCTAAAAAATGAATTTTTAAACCGTTACCAAACATTTCTTCAATGAAAACCCCCAAAAAAATTTCCCAACATTAATCCCAAACCATTCACAAACCCGTTTGCTTCTAAAAAATCATAAAATGATAGATAACCTTTTAGCCCCGCAAAGCTTTGCTTTATTAAACTTTACACTGCTCGCAATTTTTCTCCTAAAAAGACTTCCCAAAAAATGCAAAACAATCCTTTTAGAAACCACAATAGCAATAAATTTTGTACCGGCACCCTGCGCTGCGCTAAAAGGGCTTTATCTTGTTAGTGAACATTGGGAAAAACCATAAACATTTTACCTGGAAACTTAGACTTTACTTTGGCCCTTTAAACCCAAAACCCACTGGACTTTTCTGTTCCCTAAGTAAGGGACCTGAAAAAGGGAGGAAAAATGTATTATACGACATGTGTATCTTGGAATATTATAGCCACCTCAAATGGGTTGTGATTCTCCGGCGTAAGACCGAAAAAATAGAAAACTTAAAATGCTCTTACATAACAATAGCTTTTGGAACTCTGGAAGGGTCGGTCTGCTTTTAAAATGAGTGAAAATAACTGTCTGTGGGATTCCCTAAATTTACAAAAAAAAAACCCGGGAAACCCTGCCACATATGAACACCCCTACCCCCCATTGACAGGGGGACATTAAAAAATAAAAGGGAAAAAAATTGAAAAATTTAAAATTAACATGTGTTGGGACCCGTATTTAAAAAAGGACTATGCTTTTCCCCCATGATTGCCACGCATGAAAAATTTAATCAAATTAGGAAAAGCTTTTGACAATTGACACTTTGGGAAAAAAGGGCATGCAAAAGGTTTACAAAACCCAACTAAGGGGTGGATGACATTAAAGTTTTTTTTTTTTTAAAAAGTACCAACCTATCCACACTCACCAACCCTAACCTATTTCTATACCCGTTTGTTCCCCATGTTACCTGTGTCAACCCTGTGGTTTTTTGGGTTTTTCCCCTCTTCGCCTTCCGGGTTTGGGCCCAGGTTTAAAGCAGGGGAAAAGGGGTGGTACTTTGAAACGTGTGGGAAAACATTTAAATTTAAAAACGCAAAAATTTTTGGAAATATTCACACAGACTGCACAAGTCTTCCCATTCTACCCCTAATTTTCCGCAGTTTTTTCGCATATTTCAAGCGTGCTTTTTTGGAACTTTTGCCCAAATTTTTTTTAAAGGGTATTTATCTCGCTCAAAAAAAATCAACCCGCCCCCACAAGCACGGCGGTTTTTAAAAAATTTTTTTTTGGGGGGGCAAACTCCAAATCCGTATTTTAGGGGGTTGGAAACCCCCCCCCCCCCGGGAATATTAAGGGGCACTCCGGACGTACAAAAAGGAGTATGGTTTTTTTATGTATTACGGGGATGCCCCGGGAGTTTTTTAAGAGCCTTCAAAAACCCTTTCAGGGAGTCAATCATGAGCGGACTACTTTAAAAAAAAAAATAAACCTTTCAGCCGATCGTTACTCCCTGGGGGGGGGGGGGGGTTTAAAAGGCGGTGAAAAAGGGCAAAAACGGCTTTATTTTATTTGTATCATGAGCCCCCCTTTTCCTATTTTGTTGTTTCCTTTTTATTGTTCCCAATATGTTTTTAGCTTTGGGCCCAAAAAGGCCCTAAAATTTGGTTTTTTTGGTTACTTTTCCCCCCGGTCGAGTCTACCAAAACCCTAAAAATGGAAACCCACTGCCGTTGTGGGGTGATGCTCCCGAAAGCAATGGAGTAGGGAAAAAAAAGCCATGAACCACAACTGGAAAAAGGCCGTGGCCGGGTCGACTTGAACCCAAAAGGTTGGGAAAAAAATGGGCCCTAAAAATCCATCTAACTTAACTTAAAATTCTTAAACTAACGAAAATTTCCGGGGGCCCCTGAAAACACTTGAAAAACCCAAAAAATGATAGCCTATTTTGGGTCTCAGTACCGTTCCAACGAAAATTTTTAAAAGGGGGAGGGGGAAATTTCCCCCAACTCAGAAAAAACTTTTCACCCGATAAAAAAATCTAGGGTTAAAAAATCTCCCCCACCCGAGCTTAGATTTAAAAGTTTTTGTGTGTTTTTTTAAATCAACTGAAACGGGTTTCTTTACACAGAGGTTTGGGGAAAATTTTGGGGGTTATAACATGCCATTTGACAGTCCTAAGACCGCTCGTGAGCCCAAAAGGCCTGTCAAATTTGGGAAAAAAAGGAAAGGAAAAACCTTTTATGGGAAAAAACAAACTTTAGGCTTTCATGCCCGTTACAATTTTTTTTAGACGGGCCCAAAGCTAAACTGGTCGTTTAAAACCCGGGGAAAACTGCTTTTAGTCGTGGGTGATAATCAACACGGCTAATGGGGTTTGTATCAATTACCCCGAAAAATCTTAAGTGTCGCAAAAATTTTGGGGGATGTAACTCCACCATTACCGTTTTCCCTCTGTAAATGACATTATGATGCTAAGCTAATCAATTACAAATAACACAGCGTGTTTTATTTTTTTTGATTACCTTAGTCTCACTAATGGGTTTGGGCCATTTCTGGGTTTTAGAATTTCATATAGTAGCAAACAACCCCAAAACAACGCGCGCAAACGCGCCGAAAAAAATTTGTTTTGAAAGCACTTTAAATTTTTAAACCCTTTGCAATTTCATTGGAAAGTTTTTCCTTCTATGATTTTTAAAATCGTATTTGATGATGGATGCCAGTTTCATTAAGAGATGAGCTCAAAATCGTAATTGATTGATACAAAAAGCTTTTACGAAAACCTTTTAAAACTTTGATTAATAACGTATCACGTTTTGGGAAAACCCTTTTCGAATTTTTTCTTAATAATGACTACCCTCTACCCAAAATCAAAGCGGGAAAAATAAACTTCCGTTTATCTCGGGATTTAAATTTTTTTTTTTTTTTTTTTTTTTTTTTTCCCATCTTACAAAACCAAAGTTCCAAAAATTTACGTATTTCCCCTTGTTTTTTTTGACTATTTCCCTACATAAAGTATACGTTTTAGAAATTTTGTGGTTTTTTCGGACAGACAAATCCCCTTTCCGAACTTTTTAAAATCCCCCTTTTAAAGCAACGGCAACCCCCCCCTCAAAACTCTCCTTAAAAATCCCCCAGGGTTCTTTCTGGTTTGGGGGCTAGGCAACAAAAAGTGTGGAAACTGGGGGTCCCTTTTGTCGGTTTCACTAAACCCCGGGCGAAGCATTTACTACTTGCAACATCCCCTCTCCCCTGGACTGTGACACCCCTAATGTATGGGAAATTTTTTAAAGCGCAATTTTGCCCTGACAAAAGGGAACTATGTCGGTCCCGACCGGCACCAAAAATTTTGGCTGAGAAAAATGTTCAAGATAAATAAAAAGCTATCCCGTATCAAAAAATTTTTGGGATTTAAAACCAAAAACCCTTCCTTTTTCCTTTAAATTTTAAAATTTTTTTTCTGCCCCGATTCTTTAAATTCCCCCTCTGCCCATGAAAGACTCAAATCCCGAAAGCAAGTGGGTAATAAAAATGTCCCCCACATTTCCCGGGGGCCTTTAAAGGCCTGAGCTCCCTTAAACGATGTCCTTTCCCCTGTGTTTTATGACCTTCGCTAAAGGGGGTTTAACCTCCCTTTCTGTTCTGTTTTCGTAAATTTAAACTTCACTTCACTTTTGGGGTCTGAAGAAAAACCGGGGTGTCCAAAATATACGCTATTTTTTTACCGTATCTGTCTCGCATATTTATCTTTGGGTGTTTTCTACTTAAAATTTTTATGTTTCGTGGGGGAACGTGGATTTTCCCCTTATTATATATAAAAATTTTTTTACAGGCGGGGTATCCAGGGGGGACTGGGGGACCGGGGCACCTGCCCCCGGGTAAGGGGAGAAGGGGAAAAAAAAGGGGAGAAAAAAAGAAAGGAAAAAAAAAAAAGGAAAAAAAGAAAAAAGAAAGAAAATAAGGAGGGGGGGGGGGGCGGAGGGGAGGAAAAAAAAAAAAAGGGAAAAAAAGGGAAAAGGGAAAAAAAGAGGGAAAATAAAAAAAGGGTAAAGGGGAAAGAAAAAGACGGTTTGAAAGAAAAGGGACAGCGGCATAGCATAGGGGGGTTTTCTGAACTGCCCTTTTTGGTGATCCCCGACTAGATTATTCAGCCAGTCAACTGATTCGTGGAGGGTACAAACGTTTAGCAATTTTCAACCCCTTTTTTATGTGAGCCCTTTCCCCCTTTTGAGAGGTCCCGGTGTTTTGGGGGACATTTTTTGTTATCACTTTATAAAAATTTTTAGCACAAAAGTACCAGTGCCTTTTTTTAGCTAAACAAAATGTAATCTTATACTAATTTCCCCCGCCGTGGCCCCATGGCAGCCCATAGCAGCACGGTTTTCCCCCTCCCCTCCAAAAACCCAACTTTTTCCGTACGCTTGCGGGGGGCGGGAAAAAGCCCATCATACCATAGTCCAAAAGGGCCTTTCACTTGTGAGACTTTTTCCCCTATTCTACGCTCTGCACGCAAGAGAAGGGGGGGGAACCGCCAGGAAAAGGGGGAAATTCCCCCACTTTCAATGAGGTTAAAACCCCTTAGCAAGGTCATAAATCAAGGGAGACATCGCTTAAGATGCTCAGGTCCCTGTAATGTTAGGGCCACGGGTATGTGTGGCCAGTTGTATTATCCACTTGCTTTCAGTTTTGAGTCTTTCATGGGCAATGGGTAATTAGAATGGGAGCAGAATAAATCTTAAATTAGACAAAGGGAATGGTTTTGGGTTCACTCCCGATAATTTTTGATACAGGATAGCTTTTTGATTTATCTTGCACATTTTTCTCGGGGCCTAAATTTTGGTGCCGGTCGACCGACAAGTTGCCTTTGTCCCCGCAAAATTGCAGCATAAAAATACATACATTAAGGGGGTGTCACAGTCCAGGGGAGGAGGGGAATGTTGCAAAGTAGTAAATGTTTCGTCCTGGTAGTGAACCGACACATTGACCCCCAGTCTTACCACCCTTTTTGTTGCCTATGCTTCCCAACAGTAAGAAGCCTGGAGGATGTTAAGGAGAGATTTGAGGTTGGGGGTTGCCTTTCTCGCATTTTAAAGGGGGATCTTCAAAAAGTCGGAAATGGACTTGTCTGTCCGAAGAACCTGAAATCTGAAACGTATACATTTATGTAGGGAAATAGTCAAGACAAGTGGAATACGTGAATTTTGAACTTTAGGTTTGTAAGATAGCAATTTATCCCTAAATTAAACGGAAGCTTTACTTATTCCCCTTTGAAAATTTGGGTAAGGGTAGTCAATTATTAAAAAAATTCGACAAGGTTACCAACGTGATCGTTATTAATCAAGTTTTTAAAAAGGTTTTCTGTAAAAAAGCTTTTTGACAACAATTACGACTTTGAGCTCATCTCTTCAACTGAACTGTGCATTCCATCATCAAACTACGAGTTTAAAATAAATAGAAGTGAATAACTTTCCAATGCAATGCGAAGGTTAAACACTAAAGTGCTTTCAAAACGACCCTTTTTTCGGCGCGCTTCGCGCGCGGTTTTCTTTGTTTTCTTGTTTGCTTTCTATATGTACTTCTGAAACCAGAAATGGACCAACCATTAGTGAGAGCTTTAAGGTAATCAAAACAAATGAACACGCTGTGATATTGTAATCTTTATTAAGCTTAGGCATCATAATGTCATTTACAGAGGGTAACGGTAATGGGGGGAGTTACATGCCCAAAATTTTGCAGACACTTTAAAAGCTTTCGGGGTCATTAGATACACAACCCCTTAGCCGTGTGATTATCATTTCCACGACTAAAAGCAGTTTTGCCCGGGTGTCACCTTGACCAGATTGCATAGGTACCCGTCTACAAAAAATTGTAACGGGCATGTAGCCTAAACGTATTGTGTTTCCCATAGAAGATGTTTCCTTTTCCTTGTCCAAATTGACGCGCCGTTGGCTCACGAGCGGTCTTATGACTGTTCAAATGGCATGTTATAAGCAAAAAGTTCTCCACCTCTGTGCTAAAAATACACCGTTTCAGTTGTTAAAATAAACCAACACCAAACATTCAATCTAAGCTCAGGTAGTGAGACTTTTTAACCTAGATATTTTTATACAGGATAGACGTCGTTCTGGAGTTAGGGGATTCCCCTCCCCCTTTAAAAAAAAATTTTGTTTGGGAACGGTACTGAGATCCAAATTTGTGCATCATTTCATTGTTTCAAGTGTCTTCAGTGCTCGAAATTTTCGTTAGTTTAAGAAGTTAAGTTTAAGTTAGATGGAGTTTAAAGGCCCAGTTTTCCCCAAAAAATATTGGTTCCCAAGCGAGCCCGGCCACGGCTTTTTCCCCGTTGTGGTTCCCCGGCCTTGTTTTCCCTTACTCCATTTCTTTGGCAGAGCATCACGCACAACGGCAGTAGATCCCATTTTTTTAAGTCTTTGGTAGACTCGACCCCGGGAAAAGATCCCAAAAACAACATTTTATGGTTCTTGGCAAAACTGAAACAATTGTGACACAATGAAAGAACAAAAAAACCTTTGTTAGCCCCGGGGGTTTAAAAAAAGGGGCTTACTCTTTTTTTAAAAAAAAAAAAACCCTTTTAAAATTTAACAAAATCCCCTTTAAAGGGCTCGGTTTTGAAAAAATTTTTTTCAGGGGTCCCCAATTTGGGGGGGCAATTTCCCCCCAAAAGGGTCTAAAAATCCAAAACCCTTTTATTAAAAAAAAAATTTTTTTTTAAATTTTTTTAAAATTTTTAAAAAAATTTTTTTGGGGGCCGGGGGGTTTTTAAAAATTTCCCGGCCAAAATTTGGAAATTTTTTGATTTTTGATAAACCTTCCAAACAAAAAGCAAAAGTTTAAAAGGGGAAAAAAAAACAAATTTAAAATAAAAAAATTTAAAAAGATTTAATTTTTGTAAAAAACGGTAAAGGGGAGGGGGTTAAAAAATTTCAAAAAAAAAAGGAACCAAAAGGGAAAATTTAAATTTTTTTTCCAAAATTTTTTTTTAAATTTTTGATTTTTTTTGGGGGTTTCAAAAAAAACCCCTTTTTAAATTTTTTTAAAGGGGGTTTTTAATTTTTTGGGGGCCCAAAATTTTTTTTCATTGGGCAAAAAAACCCGGGGGAAAAAAAAATTTTTGATTTTCCCCCGGGGCCCCAACCCCAAAAAGGGAAAAAAAAAAGGGGCCCCGGGGGGAAAAAATTTTTTTTTACCAAAAAACCCCCCCCGGGGGAAACTTAAAAATTTTTTTTTAAAAAGGGCAGAAAGGGAAAAAAATTTTTTATTCTTTAAAAAATCCCGGGGGTGACCCAAAAAAACCCCCCTAAATCCCAAAATTTTTTTTTGGGGGGGGGCAACCTTTCGGGAAAAACCCAAAAAATTTTTTTTTGGTTGTTTTTAAAATGGCACCCTTTTTTAAAACCAAAAATTTAAAACTTTTAAAAAAAAATTTAAATTAAAAAATTTTGGGGGGCAGGTTTTTCCTTTAAAAACAAACCCCCTTTACCCCGAACCCGGGTTTTTAAAAAGGTTGGTTTCCCCCGGGGAAAAGGAAAAAAATTAAAATTTTGGAAAATGGGGTTTTTTTTTTTAAATTTTAAAAAAAACCCTAAACAAATTTTTTTCCCCTTTTTCAAAATTTTTTCCCCTTTTCCCCAAAAACTTTTTTTACCCATGTCCTTAAATTTCCCCCAAATTTTTTTTTTTTTTCTCCCCTTTTTGGGAAAATTTTCCCCCTAAAAACATTCCCAAGGGGGTTTTGGATTGGGGGAAGTTTTTTTTAAAGACCCCTTTTTTTTTAAAAACCTTTTCCCCCGGGGTTCCCCCACCCCCCCCCCCCCCCACCCCCCCCCCCCCCCACCCCCCCCCCCCCCCACCCCCCCCCCCCCCCACCCCCCCCCCCCCCCACCCCCCCCCCCCCCCACCCCCCCCCCCCCCCACCCCCCCCCCCCCCCACCCCCCCCCCCCCCCACCCCCCCCCCCCCCCACCCCCCCCCCCCCCCACCCCCCCCCCCCCCCACCCCCCCCATTTGCACAGTAAACTAGGGGTTCTTAAGGTTAGCGATATTCATGTTCTTAAAATTGGTACTTTTATCTATAAATATGTAAATAATACACCGCCTCGTGTTTTTCTTAACATCGTTAACCCCAGAATGCCTTCATATCATATCAGGTGGTGTCAGTTAAGTCAAAGTTTGTCCCTTGGGGACGTTGTTACTCCTTCGGGGAGCAGAACTCCTTCCGGAGTATTGTTTGGTTTTCGCCCCTGGCTCTTCGCCAGAGAGTCAGGGGACTTTTGGAAAAAAAAATAAACTGTACAAGGAGCAATGCATTATTCTCAGTTACTAGGCACAATTCTAAACACGGGAAACTCCTTCTGAATAATTACTGTTTTAAAGTATAGAGTGATCTTCCTAATGATATTAAGCTTTCTAAATCTTATGTAACTTTTAAAGAGAAACTAAAAGCTTATTTAATTGAAAATTACTCTGCTTGAGACTATGCCGTTTTTGACTTTCCTTCATATTCCGTATGTCATTGTTCTTGTTTCTTTCTTTTGGGGGGTTTGTGGGGGTGGGTGGGTGGGAAGGGGGGTGTTCTTGCTAAATTTTCTTTCTTTTTTCCTGTAAGGTCACTAGCTTTGATAAACATCTATTTGCTTTTTCTAGTGTCCTGTTTATACTACATCATGGCTTGTTCCTTTGTAAATTATGTATGTATGTATGTATGTATGTATGTATGTATGTATGTATGTATGTATGTATGTATGTATGTATGTATGTATGTATGTATAGACAAATAAATAAATGAAATAAAACAAGAGGGCAATCAAGGAGTTGCTGATCTCATCCCAATACATCCTTTTGCTTCTTCCGAGTCTGGTGTAGCAATCTGGAATTTTATTGAAATGGGAACACTAAGAGGAAACTGGGAAAAGAGAAGGCTAACCTTGAGCTGGGGATGTTTGTTCATTCCGGCATCTTTACGGTACCCGCCAGCTTCCGGTTCTGATTGGAGTGTATTTACAGCACACACGCACAGCAAAACTAAAGGCCCTAGATACTACTGTGACACAAGGGACGTGTGCCCTTCAAAACCTCTAGAGACGCGCGATCTTGCCCTTCAAAAACCATAAGGGACGGCACGATCTCGTGACGCCGTGAATCCCCTCTATAGACCTTATGCATTGACATCACACTGACGGTCATTTTGGGTGAAAACACTGAACTATATGCTAGTAAGGATCATTCCACAATAAGGTTTTTTAAGCCACCATGAAAGGGTCACGTGATGTAGGTAAGTTTGCCTCAAGTCGATTCACGGACGTATCTAGTGCTGAGCAACGATGTACGTGATATAGAGCTTATGCACGTGACGTCAGCGCGTTTCAATTTGGCTTACTGGATGGAACTGCCATACGTAGTAGGTGTGTTAAAAGACACGCGCTCACGATAGCACCTTAGTAACAATTGTTGCACAATGTACGCCTGGATGGAAAAATAGAGAAACGTGACGTAGGTGCATAAGCTCTATACAAATAATGAATGTTTATGAGTGCGATAGTATGAATAATTTCATGAGTTGAAAGATTGAACGTTCTATTCAACGAGGCGAAGCCGAGTTGAATAGAACATTAAAGCTTTCAACGAATGAAATTATTCATACTATCGCACGAATGAAAAACATTCATTATTTGTTTTATATAACACCTTATAATTTTGCTAGTAGTCGCCTCCATTGTAAAAAATGCTTACAAGCAGGCCAACAAGATTCCACCATCTTGATGGATTGGGGTGAGTATACTTTACAGTTTTACCATGGAAAAAGTCAGCAATGTCCGATCGAAATTTCATTTCAAGGGTTTGGAAACTCTCCCATCCTTCTTCAGATAAAGGTATAGGTTGGCCATACTGAGCCAGGTGTTCCCTGATAGCTTCCGGATCGTCACGGGTCGAAGGTTGGTAACCGTCTCGCCTGATTCGCCCGGAATTCATGGCGTTTTTAAACGCTGTTTTCAGGTTTCGCTCCATCTCCCTCTTCACCAAATAGGCACTATCGTTAACCAGGGTAGTTACCAGGGATGTGAATGCCAAGAGGAAAACTCCAAAATCGGACAATTCGGAATTCAGCAAATCGTTTTTAAAATTTTCCTGCCGGTGTAGCGGGAAGATGTGTCTACCGTGTAAAAAGAGTCCTCTTAGCAGTACCTCCACAAAACAAAATCCATGTACTGAAGACCATCAAGTATGGTACATAGTATTGTCACAGTCTTCATAGGGAATAACTAACTAACAGGATTAAACATTTTGAGGGTATATACCTGCCCATTTTTTAACTAGTGACAACGGGGGGATCATGTCAGTCTACTCGTTTAACGTGAGAGAAAGTCAACATACTCAAGTTTGGTATCACACTGTTACTGTCTCTACCCAAGACAACCTTGTTAAAATCATCATTACAGCGGTGAAAGACAAATAATTTTCTTTAATAACCATCACTTCACGAAAACTTGTATGAAATATAATATAGGATTTAATTATAGGCCTACACATGTGCAGTAATTTCATTTTTTTTTATCAGAGACAATGATAAAAAGTGGAAAGACTGAATTTATGCCATAAGCTCTGAAAATCAACCCTGAAAAATTAGTCTGTGTCCCACCGGACGATATTTCCAGGTTAAGTCCTGGAAACAGTGTCTGGAGAGACAGTTTTTCCCACCACATTAAGAAATTGTGTCCCGTCAGACACATTTTACTGTTACCATCTTTTCCGGACAGTAATTACAAACAAATCCCACTATTAAATACTGTCCTTTTTTGCCACTGTCCGCTAGAAACACACAGTGTTCTGATTATCCGCAAATGATTTTGGCAACGATAAACTGAGGCATCCGTACACCTGTTTCTCCCAGGTGGTGAGCAGCTGGCGTTCAAGGATGAAAAAAAACTGTTATATCGCAGTGAAGATCAACAGACCGTCATCAAAGGGATGCAGGTGTTTGAGTGTGTGTGAGAGTTTGTGGGAGGGGAGGGGGGTGATAGTAGACCTACCTGAATGGTATGTAGCAAACGGGGTCAGGGAGGCAAATCTCTGTTTGAGAGTGAGGGGGCGAAAACGAATATGGTGTACGCGTGGATTTGAAACTGTGCACGCGTAGCGTGCACCGCGAGCGAAGCGCGAAGCCCTCTTGGGAGGGGTCCAGGTGGAAAGCCCCCCGTGGGGGTCCAGGGGGCGAAGCCCCGGGAAGCTCCTGGGTTTAGTATATCAGAAGCTGCAGAAAGATTGTCTCGAACGGAAGTTTTTTATTGTAAAGGCTCCTGGGTTCTAGAACATTAACACTTGTCAAAAGGGTTAGGGCACAAAGTTAATTAATACTACTGATGTGCTTCACTAGATTAAAGTTTTGAAAGAGCTGGGATTTTCTGAAATGTACAAAAAGCAGGACAATGTTTAATCATTATTCGAGACAACCACAGATTGACTTACTTAACTGATAATAAATCTAAATGGTTCTTTGTAAGGAACACAGATTTTTCTCCTACGTACGGTCCTAGGAAAGGCCGTGACTCGTTTTCGTTAGGTTGTGCGTTCGTTTGGAAATTGTCAACCCTGCATAATGGCTAGTTTTTTGATGTAAAATAATATCGCGGTTTTGATTTTGCAAAGTTGAGTTTATAATTACTAGGCAAATCTGTCACTTTCTGTGGCTCACCTGACCAAATTTTGCTCCACAAGACAAAATGTCAAAAAGTCTCATCAATAGGCTGTAGCACTATCAGTCACACCCTAGAAAGAGGAGCTTCAGTTGATAAATTTTCAAAGACAAACTACCAATGCCGCGAATATTCTCTTATTATTACTTTTTTGCGTGTGTGTGTACTAGATTCATCATGATGTGCAGTTGTCTGCGCTACGTACGCATCAAGGTTTTTTCTGCGTGGCATTAATCACATTTACAGCTTCAGAATAGGCAGCATTCATATTATTGTAGTGTTACGGTAGGTAGGGCTCTCTTGCCGAACCGGGGCACAAAATGCAGATATAGATCGCTCTGGCCTAGATTAGGAAACGAAGTGAAGGTATAACTAAGACATGTCTTAAGTGTTTTCGACTGAAAATTGATTCGTCTGCGCCGGGTTTCAGCTTCAGATGATATTCCATACGGCCTTGATCAACAGACATTCAAATACTATGTCAGTTATAGCCTATAATTGTATTGTTGTCATGTGTTGTTATCAAAGGGATGTCAAAAGTGACCAAGCGGCCAAAACAAAAAAAAAATTGGGGGGCCAAATTAGGGTTTGCCCCCACTTTTTCACTTGAGAGGGCAAAGGCCCCCTTGCCCCCCAGGATTTGCGCCCCTGAACGGGGTGAAGGACTGACAAGCGCGTTTCAGAATGCTTTTTCGTTGTAACTCGTAAACGTATTATCAATCACCATCTATACCGATAATGGCTGTGCACGAAGCTCCGTATTTTTTTTCTATTTTTTGGAAAATGTATAACGCCAAGTACAACTTTCCATATCATGCTACATATTGGACTGAAAAGTCCCGTATTGATGTGAGGCCCCTACAGATCTTTGGACATGTATATCTGTTTTTTCAGGAAGTGTTGTGGTTAGAGTAGTTTCATGTATTATTACCTTAATGATTGTCATGAGACGGAGTGTAAACAGTGAGGAATACGCACAAAGCGCGCACCATGACAAAGCCTGCATTCAGACTCTGGATCGAGACGCTTTCAATTACCCAACAAATCTACATGTCACTCGAGAAGCCAGTCTTTTACCTGGTAATTCTTAAACAGCTTTCAACTTTTGGTGTTGTGCTGCTCCGAAAGTTGCTATGGGAAGACACTGATAAAAAGACCAACAATGAGGCAAGGTTTGAAGCGCGCGGAGTGCGCGAATTTTTTTTTCTTTTACGTTGCGAAAGATTTGAGAAAATTTTAATAGTTTGAGAAACGTGTGTGATAGAAAATGATTACAATATCCATCAGTCGGTCGAATGCACACCTCAGCCGTATACCGCCTACAGAAATCTATAGCTTTAACGCCGTTTTGGATCATTTAAAAAAAAATCTCTTTTCTCACCCCTCTTTTTCTGTTCTCTCTACATTTTTTCTCCCCTGTTCGTTTTTTTTGTTTTTCCTCATTTTTCAATGGGGGGGGGGGGCATGGCCTGCTGCACTCCCCGCTGGATACGCCACTGTCTATGACGAGGCCCGGGACCGTATTCTGGGCCTCGACTAGGCCGGTCTCGAGAACGAAGAAGCAATTGTAACATACGGCTGACAGAAAGCAGATCCAGGACAGGCGCGTAGCCAGGGTCTTCGGCCCGGGGGGGGGGCAAAATGAAAATTTTCGTCCCGATTTCATGATTTTTCAAACGAACTGTAGAGGTGAGTCCCCCTCCCCCCCCCCACCGCTTCTTTTGGGTCCACTTTATCACCCCGGGACAAGTCCGGAAGCTTCGGAATAGAATTGGGGGCATGAGAATAAATTATCGACTTGATATTCAAATGGCCTTATCAGTATGCGATCTTACAGTCACGATGATCACAATTTAACTATTTACCATAACTCGATTTGATGAAGTCGGGGTGAACTGTCAGTGGTAAACTCGGTGTAAGGTCGAAGAGGAATCATTCTTGAGGGGTCAATGCCTTTCTTCAGAGAGACCCTTTGAGACTTTATCATCGCGGAGCGCCACCACCAGTTGGCGCGAAGCGTACAGGGAATATTTTGGCCAAAATGCCTTCCCAAACTACACTGAGGAAATGATCCTTCCCGGGGTGTTGTACGTTACACCGGTGGCGTGCGCAGGATTTGTGAGGTGGGGGTAGACTGTGAATTCCACCGACTGGCACAGAGAAAAGTCCAACTGGCTAGACGCAAACTATTAACAGGGGCGTAGCAAAAAAATGTCAAGGAAGTGGGAGGGACGCAGCTCATAGAAGGTCTCTCAGCGCTCCGCGCCAGCCGATGGTGGCGAGGAGCGCAAGGAAATTTTGGTCCAAAATGCCTCCCAGATGGCTGGAAATGGCACTTCCCGGGCCTATTTATCGCATATAAAAAGGGGAAACACTAGCACTATTGTTAAAAGTAAACATAATAAAATACTAAAAATAAGGTGGGCGGCTGCCCCTTCCTCCACCCCCTGGCTTCACGCTTGCCTAATGACCAGTATAAAGGTAGTCATCTTTATAACTAGATGAATGACCATTCTTCAGACTGCTATTTGTTTAGTGATTATTGTTATAATAGAGAGACAAAAAATTGATTGTTTGCCGTCCCGAGGGAGGGGAATTTTTGCTTTCAGAAGCTCGCTGAGATGAAAAATGGTGCTATATTTGACACATTTTGCAGCATGTTAAAACACCCATAACGGCCAATTAGGGAAAGGAGAGTGCGCCTGATGCTCGGCCAGTCTCGGTCAGACTGCTTCCGGTTTCCCCCGACTAGCTGATTTTCCCCCGACTACTTACAACGGTGGGGGCCATGGCCCCGGCCCCCATTGCGCTTGCTACTACGTTACACTCCAAAATTACTACATATTTTGGGTTTTAAGATGTTAGGAGGATTGCTGCCAAAGTCAGCCACACCAGGAGGTCCCCTGAGAACAAAATAAAATGTAAGTGCATAGAGCTAAGATTTATCACTTTATATCTAGTCAGCTGGGAAAGCAAAATATGGGTGGAGCTTGCCCATGTTATATTCAAACTCATGCTTATAGTTTCTCTTGGCAATTTTTCTTGATCACTCATTAGGGTTCTGACACCAAACCCCAATAAATGGCAACGCAGCTGGATACTTTCCACTCATTGTGTGACTTTGAAAGAAAATCTGCACCGGGACATTTATTTTAAGTATCCCTTTTTGACAGTGATTAAAAATAAAAATCGGGACGGTAGCTACTATCCCTATAGCTCCCACACTGACGGCCTTGCTTTACGTCCATTTTTCTATCCCCTTACTCTGACTGCTCTGCTTCATAGTCTGTCCTTCCGGACTCCCTAGTCGTCTAACGCTCTCTATTCCCTTTCCTAGTTCATCTTTTCCTCTTTCTCATGCACAATCTGCCTCGCTTCATCCCTCGTCCCGTTTCTGCCTTCTTAGCCCTTCTCTTTCTCATTCCCTTTGGTCTTTTCCACGGTTCCTAGCCCTACCTGTATCAGTATACTCATCCCGTCGATATCTGAACCAGTGCTCTACCTTATAAAGCCCATTTCCTTCTCTCCATCCTTTCCTTCCATCGATAATGATTCCTATTGTTATTATTTTATTTCCCTTTTCTCCTGTTATTTTCCCTTTTTTCTCCTTTTCTCCCTTCTTCCCCTTTCCTCTTCCCCTTCCCCTTTCCTTCTCCCTCTTTTCCCCTTCGTATATATTTTTTTTTATTTTTCCGTCGTCCCGATTTTACTTCGATTTTTCGCCCGGGGGGCAGTCTGCCCCCCCTGCCCCCCTCTGGCTACGCTACTGATCCAGGATGCAATTTTTAATGAAAAATGCAATCTCCTTTTAAAAATTAGTAGCTCCTTATAACAGTGTGGTACTGAATCATCTTTGTATGACACCATGGTAGTGACCCAGAGACTTAATAAGAAAGGAAAGATGTTTGATCGTGTCTGTTTGACTGAGGCTTAAATGATGTCAGATCTCGACAACCACCCTTCATGACCTTCAAAAATTGCGAAATTTTGCCAAACAAGTGCTCACGGACAAAAGTATTATTTGATCCAAAGGACATGGCCTTGCCTTGAATCTTGGAAAGTAATTTTACGCATTTTTGGTCAAAGTTTGGGACTTATTCTTGAGTTTGTACTAGTATATCTTTTGACACTCCGCCGAGTCCACTTATGTCAAAGTTAACTTACGGTCTCCCTCAGTTCACTTTGACATCCCATAAGTTCACTTTCGTTCTCCTGCAATAAATAACAAAATGTTGAAAAGTCGCTTCCCAACTCCCCAGGGCCATACATGTTCAAGGCGACTTCCTCCGTAACCGCGTTTCGAAGGACAGATTTTCCTGTTGCTTATATGCAGACATTATTTCCTCGTAAAATTGTGTCCCCCGGACACATTTTCCTGTGACGGAAGGACACTATTTCCTCAGAAATATTGTCTGATAGGACATATTTTTTTGGAAAATATGTCTGGTCGGACACATTTTCCAGGAGAGACACCATTTCCTTTTACACCGGATCCTGAGTAAATTTCCTTTGTCGGACAGAGCAAAACCTCCAGTAAGTGTTTCCAAAGAAGAACTTTTTGATATTATACAATCCAGAATTGAATTTATTCGTAGTAATATTCAACCACAATTTCCACGCAATGGTGATAGTGGTAGAAGCAAACCGGTCTCAAAAGATAAACTTACATACCTTTGGTCAACCAACAGAAAGCGTGCTATTCAATAATCCGCCAAGGTAATATCGAGAATCCCCCGGTTAAGTGCCCTGTATCAAAGGAGAATGTGAGGAATTTCTACACCGAGAAAAGTCGGTCTAACATCAGGGAATGGAATCCTCAGACGGCTCCATGGAAAGAAAGCACAGAAATCCATGCCCCAGGAGTAGCTGATGAATTGGTAACACCGATTAGTGAGTCCGAAGTTAAAGAAACTCTCAAAACACTGCCAAACAAAAGTACACCCGGTCACGATCGTATCTCTTATGGTGATTTCAAGTCTTGCTTAGGACAATGCCTTCCACAACTTGTATCGATATTTAACACTTGTCTTGTCAACTGTAAGGTGCCGAACGATTGGAAGAAAGCCACGATCAGGTTGATACCTAAAGCGAGGAATGATTCTACAGATTTGTCCGAGTGGAGACCAATATCTTTGCTCCTGACCATTTACAAACTGTTCATGAAAATATTGGACAGAAGAATTATCCCTTGGATTGTAAACAATAATAGCCTTTCACCTGCACAAAAGGGGTCATTACCAAGAAATGGACTACAAGAACATGTATTTTGTCTTAAGAGTTCAATTACTGATTTTCGTCATCAGTCAGGGAAAATGTATACTACCTTTATTGACTTAGCTGATGCCTTTGGTAGTATTAACCACAAATTTATGATCTATTCTCTAAGAAACACTTGTGAAGCTAACGCTGGATATTTACACCAATTCCTTTTTCAAGGTTGAATCCAGTACTGGATTTATTGCTTATATTCATAGAAAAAGGAATAATTCAAGGATGTCCTTACTCAGTCATTGCCTTTGAACAAGGGATTGTCATATGATTGAGATGGATGACTGAAAGTTATAATAACATTGCCATTCCTGATCCAGTGCAAGGATATGTTGATGACATTGTTATCTGTGCCACACAAGAACAAGACCTTCTTGTGATGTGTGATAAGACGGATAGTTTTGTAAACGTTACTGGTATGAGTATCAAACATAGGAATGTGCTGTCCTTAATGGCCAACGGTGTGGGAATAACTGGAGCAAACATAATGGTACATCTGGAATTCAGATTACCATCCAAAATCAGCCAATTCCGAAATTAGGCAAAAGCGGCAAATACACCTATCTTGGGCACGATATTAGTTTAGATGGCAAGGCTTCTGAAGCTCAACTCAGTTCCATTGCAATAGAGTTTCATAACACACTTAGAAAAATTAACGAGTGTCCCTTGCCTGTCTCTGCTAAAATCCAAGCGGTTAATGACATGGCAATATCAAAATTAAATTTCTATTTTAGTAATATCACCTTCCCCGCGAAGACGCTAGCCAACATGGAGGACAACATCGTGAAATACATTCGGGAATGGTTTCATTTAAATAAGTCTTCAAACAGGGACATAATTTTTCTTCCATCTAGCAAAGGTGGCCTTGGAGTTTTAAAGTGTACCTAAAGTCTGAAATTTCAAAAATATATATTACAAAGCTTGAAAAATAAATGCAAATAGTCCAACTCCCATCTTTACAGGACATTCCTAAGCTGAGATATAAAATTTTGAAGTTTATTCACTCGCATTAAAATGGCAGATTGCGCAATAATTTGTGATGTCATTGTTGTACTACTCAAATTACACTCTTTGTATTTCTTTGTTTTTCCGAAAGCTTTTGCACCTTGTTTCAAAAAGTGATCACGTTCTTACTGTTATGGGGTGACTTGACTATACAAGCCCTCTCTGCTCAACATGATATGCAAGCAAACAGGAAGTGTTCAAGGCCATGTAAACATTTTCAATTTCAAAAGGAAACAAAGCAGTTAATGTGAGTTGTACAACAAGAATGTCAGAAATTATTGTGCAATGCACTATTTGGATTTAAGTGAATAAATTTCAAAATTTAATATCTCAGCAATGGAACAAGCTATGACAACGGGAGTTGGATGAATAAGATTTATTTTGCAACCTCTGAAATATATATTCTTAAAATTCTAGACTTTAGGTACACTTTAAGCCCCTCGTCAATGTATGTTTCCAAAAAGTTGTCTTTTCTGCTCCAGGCCTTAAATTCTGATGATCCGCAAACAAAGTACAGTGCAAGGTCATCTTTCCAACTTCATATGTCAAAGAGGAAATCTGTGTTGCATGATGCTAATGAAGGTGTTCCACTGTTTGGGGGTTACGGGGTGGATTCTGGGGGGAGGGTTATCAAAAGGGGTAAGGTTAATTGGCCTAAATCTATTTGGGTGGAATTTAATGAGCTCTGCATTCGTGAGAAACTTCAACTTGAGGTCCACAATGACGTGTATGCCATTGTCGCTGAACATGACAGTGTATCTTTAGTTTTTGCTCTCACACTGCACTGTCCAAGTACCTTAAACAAACTCATGTCACTAGGAGGATTAACAGGCTTTGTAACACTTATTCACAAGGAAGAATATTTAGAGTCGATTGTAACGTAGTTTTGTCTTGTGCATATCTCTCCAACTGTACTTTGAGTGACGAACTTATTAGATTTATATTTAAATCACGTATGCAGTTACTTGAATGTAATTCCCTTCTTCATAAATACTACCCAAATTCATATCCAAAAAAGTGCAAAATTTGTAATTTACCCATTTGATACGGTTTCCCATATTATGAATGGATGTATGGAATTTAGGAATTATTACACTGCCAGACATGATAGAATTGTTTCCCTTATTAGAGATCAGATCATGAAGAAACACCCTAATGTCGATATTTATAGTAATCAGATCATTACAGGTGATATGTTTTATACGCAAACAGACTTTAATTGCGTTCATCACAGAAAACCAGATCTTCTTATCTGTGATCGTCTAGTCAGGAAGGCTTTCATTGTTGAGATCTCATGCCCATTTGATGCATTTATAAATACCTGTTACAGTGCCAAATTTAAAAACTACCAACCACTGAATGAACTGATCACCCTTGACACTCCCTATTCTTGTAAGACTATCGTGCTTGTAATTGGTAGTCTAGGAAGTATACACAAACGAGTTACTTCCGGTCTAAAGATGCTGGGCTTCCCAAATAGCAGGAGCAAAGCTATTGCCAAATACCTCAGCATTAGTGCCTCCATTGGGTCCAATAATATATGGAAAAAACGTGCCCATAAATATGGCCACGTTGAATGCACTTAAGTCATATGTGCTAGGATTGTGCCCCCCCCCCTCCCTGGTGATTACTTGTTGTATAGGTTCAGCTTACCTTTTTTCCTTTTCCACGTAGGCATGCTTATTGCACTCTAAGAATTGCCGCTTGTACTATGATGTCATTGTTATATTACTGAGGATACAAATGCAATAAATGGTTCAAATATGTATGTATGTATGTATGTATGTATGTATGTATGTATGTATGTATGTATGTATGTATGTATGTATGTATGTATGTATGTATGTATGTATGTATGTATGTATGTATGTATGTATGTATGTATGTATGTATGTATGTATGTATGTATGTATGTATAGACAAATAAATAAATGAAATAAAACAAGAGGGCAATCAAGGAGTTGCTGATCTCATCCCAATACATCCTTTTGCTTCTTCCGAGTCTGGTGTAGCAATCTGGAATTTTATTGAAATGGGAACACTAAGAGGAAACTGGGAAAAGAGAAGGCTAACCTTGAGCTGGGGATGTTTGTTCATTCCGGCATCTTTACGGTACCCGCCAGCTTCCGGTTCTGATTGGAGTGTATTTACAGCACACACGCATAGGGACGCACGATCTCGTGACGCCGTGAATCCCCTCTATAGACCTTATGCATTGAGATCACACTGACGTCATTTTGGGTGAAAACACTGAACTATATGCTAGGAAGGATCATTCCACAATAAGGTTTTTTAAGCCACCATGAAGGGTCACGTGATGTAGGTAAGTTTGCTCAAGTCGATTCCACGGCGTATCTAGTGCTGATGCAACGATGTACGTGTATAGAGCTTATGCACGTGACGTCAGCGCGTTTCAATTTGGCTTACTGGATGGAACTGCCATACGTAGTAGGTGTGTTAAAGATACGCGCTCACGATAGCACCTTAGTAACAATTGTTGCACAATGTACGCTTGGATGGAAAAATAGAGAAACGTGACGTAGGTGCATAAGCTCTATACAAATAATGAATGTTTATGAGTGCGATAGTATGAATAATTTCATGAGTTGAAAGATTGAACGTTCTATTCAACGAGGCGAAGCCGAGTTGAATAGAACATTAAAGCTTTCAACGAATGAAATTATTCATACTATCGCACGAATGAAAAACATTCATTATTTGTTTTATATAACACCTTATAATTTTGCTAGCAGTTGGTTAAATTTGTGTTTTGGCGGTCACTATGGATTCGTGTTTGTCCTTGTAGTAGCTCCATGGTTTGTCGTTTTCTAACTGCGCGTTTATGTAGGCCTGCCTGATATAGAGGGATTCTTTGTGACGTCAAGCGCGTTGGATTCTCAGGCACCGAAGAGCAAAACACACATACGCAGTAAGCGTATTTACAGCACACGCGCACGGCATTACCATAGATACTTCTGAGACACAATGGACGCTTGTCCTTCAAAACCAAAGAGACGCGCGATCACTTGACGTTGGTGAAACAATGTATGATCCCCAGTGCTGCAGTGATTTATTGAGACGCGGCATAGCTTGTACGTAGCGCGCTCAATGCATCGCTGACTCATTGCCGTGGGTTAGTATACAAATAATGAATGTTTATGAGTGCGATAGTATGAATTATAGTTCATGAGTTGAAAGATTGAACGTTCTATTCAACGAGGCGAAGCCGAGTTGAATAGAACGTTAAATCTTTCAACGAATGAAATATAATTCATACTATCGCACGAATGAAAAACATTCATTATTTGTTTTATATAACACCTTCTAACTATTTAACGTTACCTTTATCTAGTCCTTGGTACAGTTGTGTTTTGGCAGTCATCGTTCACGTTTGTCCGTGTGGTAGTATAGCGCCCATGGTTTGTCGTTTGCTAGCTACGCGTCTACTACGTACGGTATGCAACGTGCGATCCCCAAAACTGCGTTGATTTATTGGGTTGCGGCATAGTTTGTACGTACGCGCAGTGATTGTGACGTCACAGCCGTGTGTTATACTAGACTATTACACGACCGTGTGTTATACTAGACTATTGCACGATGGATAACACACGACCGTGATGATAGTGCCGAATCACCCATGGCATGTGACCACCAATCCTCCAATCAAATGTAGAGAAATAAATAAGGTGTTATATAATATATACTAACCAACGACCGTGGGTTAGTATATACTAACCAACGGTCGAGCACCGCTATCTTGATGATAGTGCCGAATCACGCATGGCATGTGACCATCAATCTTCCAATCAGATGTAGAGAAATTAATAAGGTGTTATATAATATATGCTAACGCACCGTAGCGGGCCTTAGCGTCTCTTCTGCCTCTTGTACACTAACTTGCGCGCTATCACGCGTCAGCGTACACACCATTGCGCCGCCTCAGCAACTTCATGAAAAGGCTTACATCACAATAGTCGTATAACGTACAGAGCACCAAACGCGATCCGTGTAGGATTCGAGGCACATCATTGGCCAAAATGCAAGCGTGCATGTGTACGCGTGGGTTAGCTTTCCTTCATGCGCCTTGGTATTTTTGTGTCAAAAGGACGCTTTCAACGCGTTGTGCAGAACATCTGTGCACATGTATGGACAGCCTACTGTTTAGTGACGCTGCTATCGCGAATGTTTCAAAGTCAACGAGTCTCGACGTATTCGAAATGTGGTCACACGCTCTGTCCTTCGAATAGGCAGGACCACTCCTAAAATCAAGAAAAGTTTGTGAAAAACAATCTTTTGATCACACAATTATAGTGTAAAGATTCCCTATTAATTACAACAACACACTAGAGACCTAATGAGTATAGTAACAACGGATTGCTTTAGCGAGTACATCAATGAATCTGCGTTACATTACTTTCACTTCTAGATACGCGTCTCTGGGACAGTGGAATCGACTTGAGTAAGCTAACCTACATCACGTGACCTCCCAAGTCGGCTTCAATTTCGAGGCGTATTCCGCATTGAGGTGCGTCCTCCAGTTATATAGCTCAGTGGGTGAAAACAACGAAGCACATGTGCACGAACAGCATGGATTTCGGCTCACGTGTAGTAGACTTACACGCGTATACGATTGGTTGACAAATCAGCTGTCTGCATTTATTGGTGTAACTTGCAATGATACGCGCTTTTCCGCCATTTTCCTCCAAAAGAGGGAGCACTTTCTCCATTGTGACAAAGATATTACAAGCATAGATTCCAAACTTAAAATGGCGCGTTGACTCCTCATGGAGGCCGAAATATCGGGGCGGAAGTGCTGATCACTGCTCAGTCGTTTTGAAAACAAACAGGCAAATGAATGTCTTACAAAAGTATTAATACTTGTTACTTCGGAATGTTGTTGACTGAAGAAGTACTACGTCTCAATAAATTCCACTTGAACAAGAATAACTTATTTCTTCAACTCGGCATTCCACGTATTTACACTTGAACATGAACGCACAATGACTGGTATTGCAAGTTCATGGACATTTATTGGTCAGTTTCTATGGTATCTTCCAGTGACGCACTTTTATATGCGCGTTCAATTACTTACGCGCTCACAAAGGGAAAGCAACTAGCGCGTTTGTTTCCAGAGCGCGCAGAACTGTACGTCAAGTATTCCGGATAATACAAAGAGAAATGTATTCTGCGCGTATAGAACGCGTTGTAAAAGTGCACGCACGCTAACCTCTTTTAACAATGAAATTTTCCGTGACGCATTCTTATTTTTGTACGCAGATCGCGGAATATAACGGCGCGTATGTCAAATTAACACTTCCGCCCCGATATATGCGTCTCCTTGAGGAGTCACTGAGCGTAACAGTGTAGGTATAGGAGTTTGGAATCTATGCTTATAATATCTTTGCATTGTGACATCATATGCATAAGCTCATAGGGGGATTTCAGTCACGTGACTTTAACCAACTAGACGCAATTTTGAAGGGCAAGATCGCGCGTCCTTTTCGTATTGAAGGGCAAGCATCCATTGTGTCACAGTAGTATCAATGGTTATGCCGTGCGCGTGAGTTGTAAATTCGCTTACTGCTTGTGCGTTTTGCCCTTCAGTGCCTGGGAATCCATTGTGTGTGACGTCACATGAAATCCCTCATAGAGGGTCTTCACCGACGTCACTGCGCTGCGCGTCTCTCTATTTTGACGGCCAGGCGTCCATTGTACAACAATTGTAACTAAGGCCGTATCGTGCATGCGTATCGATAACACGCCTTCTGCGCATGTTCAGTGACGACCAGTATGCCAGACTGAACGCAATGACGTCACGTGAAGAACCTCTATATGTAAGACATGTGTAGGAAAAATGCCAGTCCTACATTTAGATCAGTGGATTGCCCTCTGACATCACTCCGCTCGTCTCTCTGATTTATCAGTGTTGTAAGAGTCACACAGTTTTGCAGAAGAGTCGAATCATTTACTACTTTCAATGTTACTCGAGTCATTTTCCTTTTGAAAATTAATGACTCGAGTCATGACTCGTTACAAAAATGTGATTAATAGATGTTTTGAGTGCTAAATGTCCATACACCCCTTTCCGAATAATTGTTGGTGGTGACAACGTAGCGATCAACGTCCCTTCCTTCAACATAACTGTACACTGTCCATTTCTCTTGGTTGTAAAACACCTTTTACCCAGACCCAAAAAAACTGAGAAGACCAACCCACAACTCCTGTTCATCAGCATCACTGTTCTTTATAGCCTTTTATCACTCAGTCTACTGCACATGTCATAAGCATCTTTCTTCTCCTTTGTTTTAAAAAACTGTATACATGTAATCTAACGACAGCTGGCTACTCATCATTGATAGATTAGATCTCATTATGAATTTCATTGGATTATTTGCCTTCTTTTCCTTTCTCAGTTGGAGTGCTGTCACAGGGTTCTATATTTCTTTGTAATCTTTACCAATCATCTGTTAATTATTTTCCTGTAGTTTCCTAATGTGGACATTTTCAAAAGTAGTCAGTAGCTATACTTTCAAATAAACCTCAGGCAGGCATCTTTAGCAGAACTGTCCTTGGGATGAAGGTTAATCAAACAAAGGATAGCATATGACATGCCTCAGGAGTCCCTCTTTCCACTTCACAAACTTGCTTTGTAGATCATGTTTATTCATGATGTAAAGTGCAAAAACAGTTGTCTTGTAAAATGGTCAGTTTTTCATTAGTGTTCGACCGATTATGCCATAATCGGTAATCACCGATTACCGATTATTCAGTTACACAATCGGGCCGATGCCGATTACCGATCACCTGTTATTTACATGTATAGCAAGGTCATGTTTTCTCGCCGTCTGTCGCATATTTCTAACTTTGTACACACACCATAACATAACCTTCACACTGGAGATCAACGATTAAGAACAGTTCTCTACGAATCAACGAGTAGAATATTAAATGTTTTTGAAGTGATTCCCTTTCCAAAATAATATGATAAAAATCAACCATAACTACCATGCTTTCGTACGATGTCACAGGCTTTAACGTTAGCCAAGAGTCTGTCGGGATTACATACGGCTTCCTCTGCCATACAGTAGTTCTATCCACCGATCAATGTCCGAAGATTCCGTTACAAAGGGCTGATACTGGGACTGTAGTAGTGCTATAATAGTAGCCTATCCACCCAGATTAGGCAAAAATATCTAACTACCTTGGCACTTCGGGGCCACTAAAAATTCCACTCAATTTGCCTGATTTACTCCTCCATGCTCCGTAACGTTGTGGATACATTTTGTGTAATGCGTCTTGCCCAACACTTACCTCTTATGTAAAGATTCTCCAAATGAAACGTAAAACTAATTCCCGATAAAGTCCCGTTATCGAAAAAACTGTTGCCGTTCCAGCGGGAATTTAACAAACCGGGGCCCGTTTCCCTTCGTTCATCAGTTAGGAGCACGGACGAAGTTCATGACCAACATGCTACGTAAATGCGTCATGCAATGCACTTAGTCTTGCATTACGTATTACACACTGTACTGGTGTGCTTTCGTAGGTGAACTTCACACTTCGCAAGAACTGTAAGGCAGGTACGTGTGCACATGTGCTGGTCATAGGTAATTAAAACACTTAACGAAAAGAATGTGGGAAGTGGCATTATTTATGCAGGATAATAAGCCTCGGGTTTCCAAAGTTGATTACAGTACAGTACGTGCACCAAATGTGTACAGATGATGTGGTTTTGCACTGAGACTTGAAAAAAAACGTAGCGCGAAGTTATTTCTTCCTGTAGTACAATTTGTATGCAGATGTGCGGCATGGTCCATGGCATGCACACCTAGGTAATACTGTGTGGCCTTTCACGCACCTGAACTGTGCTGCACTGAGAGTTACGGCAACAATTATGATGATTGCTATGATTTGGAGAGCTTAAAATGTTGCAAGTTTTGTGAGTATCAGTGCTGATATTTTGGGCGGGAACGTAAAGAAATGCGTGTTTTGGAGAATTATAAACATTTTTGCAGAAACTTTGAAGTGTATTTTAGCCCTGTTTCCAGTTTTCAAATAATCGGTGGTGGTAATCGGTTGAAGGACAAAATTTTACCGATGCCGATTATTTACCGATTGTGCGATAATCGGCCCGATGCCGATTATCTAACAGATGATCGGTCGAACACTATTTTTCATGAATTGATGGGATTTGTGACTATAAAACATTTCTGGTGCTTTTCACATCAAATAGGCACAAATGACAATTATATGTCCACAGGCCTTTAAAGGAGATGACATTACCTGATCATCCATCTCATCAATATCCTGTCTGGTTGCTTTATCTTTCTCTTCCTTCTGTTTATTTTCCTTGGGTTCTGTGACTTCCTGAATAGCCCTGGCTGCTTCCTCCTTTATTACAGGAAATTACAAGAAAATAATTTTGAAAAAGAATTTGCATATGTGAATTATAAAAGGACACATGGCAAATATCTACAGCTTGAGACATACTCTTAGAGATAAATTATTCATGCATCTACGTACATGTAAAGAAGTGAGCCCTGTGTGTAAATTTGTGCAATGCTATGTGTCTTAATTTACCTCTTCCTGTAATTGGGCACTCCATACTGTTTGTACCCTCTTAGAAATGGGTTTGTCCAGGTCTATTGGTCACTATAAAAAGAATTTTGTATACGTTCCCCCATGCCCTTTTTGCCTGGATGCCAGCTGACCAACAGCTGTATTCATGTCTTCGCATATCTAACCCCTTTGCAATTATTGCTAGCTTGCTACTTGTTCACCACCTGCAGTATGTACCGCCTACTCATTTGTCTTACAAAGTGAAGGAACTTGTATTTTAAAAAGCCCAAAGAGGTACATTTTGATGTCATTATATCTCTTATTTAGGGACTTAAGTTGTGATTTGTTAGTTGAGGTTTGTGTAATGGTTTGTTAGGTGAAATGTTGTAGCTTTGTTTCTTTGCGTGTACAGTATGTTGTACTTTGCGAAATGCTTGGAATGTGATAATTTGTATACTTTTTTCTTTGCATGTGTATTATACCTTTGCGACAACTTTGAGAAATGCTGGAAATGTGGTAATTTGTATACCTTTGTATGGTAAACTGCCAAACTTGCGATATTGAATTGCGATATGTGCATATTTATATTGAATTGCGATATGTATTTTGTGCGTATTTGTATTGAGTTGCGATATATGTATTTGTGCATATTTATATTTTCTATTCTGTTGTAGTTTTCACGGAATTGGAATCCGGAGGTGGCGTGAGCCTTGGCTCTTTGCATACGAAATATACCCCTACTCCTTTCCAGTCGAGGCCTTTGTGTCTTCTTTTGCGTTGTGTAAGTTGCGAAGTTGCGAATCTCCCCCCATAAACAGCTACACTACATACATGAAAACATTTGTAATTATTATGGAGGGAAAAAGGGTGATTTTCCACACATTTGGTATTTTATTTTGCCCTCTCCAATATCTAGCTAATGGTGATTTTGGTGGCTGCACGAGTGAATAGCCCATCACTTCCATGTACAGAATTTTGTATGCTACTGCATAATTTACAAGTTCAACACAATAATGAAAGTCAGTACTGCATGTATTTAAATCGTTATTAAACACTTTTTACTTTGCATGTCTGTCCATGTACAGAATGTCATTTACATACAGTACAGTAGTACTGTACAGATACGTAATGTGTAACAACAGATTTGTACTGTACTGTACATCTCCCTGACCTTAATTCTATCATTTTTTTTTTTTTTGTCCCTTCATCTCCTTTTTTTATCAGACTACTTCTATGACACACCTTAACTTCTGAAAGAGTGAAGAATATCTAACCACTGAAGCTTGAACATTCTAGATGACAATCATTATGCTTCACTGGGAATTGCGATCATGACATTCATGCAATGCACAGTACATTTCTGTTTAATATTGAAAGAAAACAAAAAACTTATGTCACTAAATTACCACTCTTAAAACCAGCTTGAGCATTACACAGTTTAACTATATGTTCTGTACCTGTACACCTGCCATGAAAGCATCTAGAGGGTCATCTTCATCACTGTCTTCTTCTTTACTCTCATCTTTGGTTCCAGCTGTATCTTCATCATCACTGTCTGCATCAAAGTACCTGTAAGAGAGAATCAATGAACCAAATATGAAATAAGAGAACTTAGGTTAATAGTGGTATGGTAAATAAAAACAGTGGTAAATATAAAACTGCTGGTGCACACTGACATACTGTACCTACAGTGATATATCTGTATCATTCCGCACCTAAAATTTTGTTTGACTGGTTAAGTATGTAAGCTGTAGGTATCAATGGAAAACTGTCCATCAAGCTTTAAAATCACAAAGTAATATTTAGGCAGTTCATTTACAGTAGAGGCAAATAGCAGTATTTCAGTTTATACTGGTAAACATTTATCATATAAAAAACCAATGCAATCTATATTACACATACAACATAACTAAGAATAAATCACAGATACTGTTAGCACATGTATGTTAACAGGGTTTTTTCGAAATACTTGTACATTGCAATTTACATAGTGGAGGAAGTGTACAGTAGGCCTAGGCCAAACAAATAATTCATAATGAAAATTGCCTTTTGAAAAATATCTGGACACAAATTTTACACTTAATGTTCACAAGGAATAATGCTGAATATTGAACAACAAACAAGTTACAGTTATTTTCAGCAAAACTTGCATTTTGTATATACTGTATATACATGTAAACTGTAACCTTCCCTAATGGAAATTTGCAGTGAAAGGCATACTGTAGTAAAAGACAAATAACAGCACTCACTCCTGCTCAGTTCTGTGTTTCTTCATAATGATTTTCAGATCAGGTTCTTCAAACCCCATGACTGTTCCTCCATATGGCATACCCCTTGGCTTACTGCGGTTGTAGAAAGAAAAGCCTCCATACCCCATCCCTCTAGAGCCACTGCTGCCCCTGCCATAGCTCATCTTGGATACTAAAGTTAAAGTTAGGTAAAGTATGAAATCAGGCTATGTCAATTGAAAGGTGCAGGGTGCAAGGGGCAGTTCTGGCAACTCTTACATGTAGTTTCCACCCAGGGTGCATTCCATGTAAAGCCTACGCCGAAGGTACGCCGAAGGTACGCCGAGGTTTTTGTGACCGTACGCCGGGATTTTCTGTACTGTGCACATACAATGCATGTACATAGCAATCCATAGGCGTGCGTACATACATACAGTATACGTGTACGTGATACGTACACAGTCACCATACATTGGCAATGCACGTACAGGTATATAGTATACACACATTATAGCTAAGTCAGAGGCAATCCGTAAGCGATTGTACGTACGTATGTATACATGTACGTAATGCATACACCATTCATTGGCAATATAGGGCCATCGATTTTCCGTGAAAAAAAGAGTCAATTTCCGTTACAGCAATTTCAAATTCCGTGAAAATCCGTGCAAGCAATTTGCCAAATCCGTGACTTTCTGTTTTGCATTGATTAGTGTGTTAGGCCAGTGCAGCCTAACCAGACTAAAATCCATTCACCAGCCTAACGTCTACACATACACGTAATGGACAAAAAAAAAACCCCAAAACAACTTGACTTACGATTGTTTGAGTGTGGGTCCCTTCTTCTTCTTACATAGTAAAAGATCCGTATAAAATTATGTCCAAATGATATGCAGGTACTAAATCCGATAATTATTCCACAATTGAAAGTGTAACAGTCAGAACGTTATGATCGTTCGATCATGAACGTAACAACAGAGCAAAACATGAAACTTGAGTAATGTGCGCAGCAGTTTGTTATGACGCACTCATGCATAGTATACCATACATACAGTACATGATACAGTATAAACAAGAATCAGCTACAGGCAACGGGATCGCGGGAAAACTTTTCAAGACTGAGCAACATTAGACCTACCGAAGGCTAGCAAAAGAGCAACTCGCACCTGGTCCCACATACAGTAAGCATCGGAGGGGGTGAATTTCAACAGTTTTCTATCAGATTGTAGTCTGCTAGAGCCATCCAGTGCATACAGAAATTTTTAAACTTTTTTTTTCATTTTGCCCTCTTGATTGCAGACTTCTTTAGCATTCTGAGAAATTTCTGAAGTTCCGTGATTTTCCATGAAAAAATTAAAATTCCGCGATTCCGTGACAATTTCCGTGATCGCGGAAAATCGGTGGCCCTAGCAATACAAGTAGGCCTACAGGTTTATATAGCACAGTACTGTGCGTGAACATACTAGCGGGAGTTGACTGAATCGGCCCGCCGGTATGCCGGGAGTACCGTTTGCCCACTGCTACGCTGGGGAGTACGCCAACTACGCCAGCAATCCTCAACTTACTGCATTTTGCACGCCGACAAAGGCTAGTTTCTAAGCTGTCACGCCGACCGAAATCGTATGGCCACGCCGAAGATCTTTGGCGTATAGTGCACTAAATGCACACTGGGTTTCCACTGGTGTATTCCTAGCCCTGGAACAGGGCTGTGACCTAAGTTACCATACGTACATAACCAATGCACATAAAACTTCTCAGCCTTTGTCACAATAACACACTACTGTACTTTTGGACTCATTATAATTTCGCACAAAAAAAGTCACTAAATTGGTGCATACGATTTACTCAGTTATTTTATTACCACTAAATGCTTTCTACTGTATGTGCTTCTTTGCATTAAATTCACTTCTATATGCCTTTGGTGATCATTTGCAACACAAGATCTACAAAAATTAGGGGTTGATCCTTCTTGCAGACATCGCTTGAAGTCACTGTCCCACAATGCATGCTGGGAGCCGGGGGTGCCTTCCATTGTTGCAGGAACAAAAAGTGTGATAGACTGTGCAAGTGCACTGTGAAACTATATAGTTTACACAAACTATTGGAATACTGTAGTACAGTATTACAGAATACTGTACTAAGCCGTTTATCCATGTTCAAGCCTTAAACCTGCCTTAATAGACAATGATCACTTGCTACTAAATATTGTACAGTACATACCACCATGTGACATGCAGCCATGTGAAATCCTGAACAGTTAATAAGGTAGTCAGTATTGGCAGGATTTTTGCGACCTTTGACCCTCAAGTGGTCTCACATTAGTATATCGTTTACTGCAGGTCACGCCAATGCAATTTGACTTAGTGTTAATACAGCCAATTTTTTCACTAAAAATTAATCCACTCATGCATCATATTTAAAAAGCTTAGCAGGAAGGTGAATGGGATATGCCAGAGGCTGTGCATCGTACTGTAGAGAGCTTGTGACAGGAATACTACTACTGTTCTTTACAAAGTACCAGTCAGGCCAATTACTGGATAATGGTCTAGCCTACTGTACCTTCACTTGGTCACCCTTTCATAACTGTGAGCAGGAAGCAATTGAAGCAGTGTTCAGCACAATTGCTGTATGAAGTGAGACTTAGGCCTAAGCCCTTAAACCTTTTTCACTCGCTATGAGGCGTCTGAGAGGTGATACTGTATGCCTTTTATTTACAAGTACTGTACCTAGGCCTACATGGATTTATACTGTAACTACAGTACCATTCACCTGTACTATTTACAAGATCTACAGTCTTGGTTATAAGAAGTCATCTGTATAAACTTGATAAACCAGGGCCCATGTTATGTTATCCAAAGTGCATTCCACATCAGGCCCATGCCAAAGTTACACCAAAAAAAGCAATAGCAAGCACAGGCCTAACTTAAGGAAAATGCCAGCTCCACGCAGAAGATCTTCACACTGAAGTGCACAGAATGCAAACTGGTATGTTATTGTAATGTTATATAAAACTTAGTAGGCCTAGTTACTATATACTGTAACGCTAGGACTGCCTGCGGTCTAGCCTAAGTTAACGTTATGTAGTACTAGCCTAGTACTATACAACGTAAGGGGCGCCTGTGATGTAGGCTAGGCCTTGCCTATTATGCTGAGAACGCCTAGCCTACAGTATGTGTACCAATAGCGTGAAACCTATAAAACTGTGTTTACCGATATCTTAATAAAATTTGCGAGATTATTTTAATGCTGTATGAAAGACTTTGACTTTGTGATGTATATGGATGATACTCGTTGTACAATTTGATAAGTTCTGAAAAATACAATCAATAAATGTGTTTCACGTTATTGGTACACATACACATGAGTCTAGGGAGAGAACGTCATCCCTAAACACCAAACTACGGTTAAATAGCACTCATTCGTATGATATCCTTGTTATTTGTGATTCGGAGATTGCTTATTTTAGAGGCCACTTAACCCTAACCTAACCCCTAAACTGACTTAACCCTAACCTTATCCCTAACCGAACCCCAGGCAAAATCGAACCCCCAGGTGGAACCCCTTACAAACCCCGTTTTAACAATAGGGTGACGTTCTCTCCTTAGTCGCATGTGTACACATACTGTAGGCCTATGCTGGTGCCCAAGGCTTCTCACTATATCTTGGGCTAAGGTGCCCAAGACCACAGGCGCTCGGTACTAGTATAGGCTGGCCAACACTATACATATGTATAACTGTTAGTGTTGGCCAGCCTATACTAGTACCGAGCGCCTGTGCCCAAGACCTGGTCTAGGGGGAGACAGTGGCGTGAAATCTAAGCCGCATGCCCTTAAATAATTGCTTAGGCGGGTTGCATCAACTCTTACTTTTCAATACGGTCACTGAATAGCGTTAAAAATTCCAGTCGTTTCAGTACGTCGGAGGTAAACTCGTGTAGGCTAGGCCTGGGGGATACGCTTGCAATAGTAACGAACGCTACCAATGGCTATGTTGATCATATCCGCAACCAAAGACACTATAGCGCCGTAGGCGCAAGACCGGTTACTCTGTCTCTAAAACCGTAGTACGTCATGGGGCGAAGTATCCGCCATTTTAGTAAGCAAACGCCGGGACGCTGATATGTACGTAACGTACCGAGACAGTGTGTACGAGTAAGTCATAGACGACTGATTGGTCAAAATTGCAAAAATGGAAGAAAAATTAGTCACCTAAATGTAATGAATATTATAAGCTATTGTTGACGAAAGTTTAACCGTGATGTCAGAGAGTTGATGGTAAACATTGTTTATTTGGTACGTTGATAATTAATCAAAGGGAGATAACTCCAAAACCAGTAGCATAGCCAGGATTGTGTCATGGGGAGGGTTCTGGAGTAAGACACGAGGGAAAGGTCTAAGGGGAGGGAGAAAAACGGCTATTTTAGGTCTCCAGATGCAAAATGGTGCAATGTTTGTGCCTCAAATGTAATAAAGTTTATAGTGATCATGTGTTTTTTGCAATTATTTTTTTCAAGGTTGGGTCATGGGGGGGGGGGGGTTTCAACCCCCAAAACCCTCCCCGTGGCTACGCCACTGTCCAGAACTACCGAACGGATTCATGTGCGTTTTTCAGCTACTGGTAGTGGAAATTTGCTCCATAATAGGTGCAGGCCATGGGCCAGAGGCACCCACGGGCAACCTCCCCCCCCCGCACAAATCTTTGACCCAATATTTTTTGGAAACCTTATGGGTCCCCTGAACACGAAATCAAGAAGTAACAGCAAACACTTTCGATTTCACTCATTCAAAATGGCTCCAAAAAATGGCGGCAAAAATTATATTTTGTATTAAATAATAATAAGTAAATATTCCTAAAAATATTTTTAAGGCATCGAATGTTAAAACTTGGTCATATTTTATGACAAAAATTCCAAAATTAATTTTTGAGACTATTTTGGTGAGGTTTCGGTTAACCAAGATGGCGGAAAAACCAAATAGCGGCCAATGCAATAATTATGGCAATATAACATAATAATAGTAAAAATATTCATTAAAAATACTTTTGAACACAGGCAAAGTTAACCTGTGTCCATTTCCTGTTGTAAATATGCAAAAAGTTTTTTTCTGGACATTTATTTAGGATCTGAGTCAACCAAGATGGCGGATATAGCAAAATGACCTCTAATGTTAAAATTTCTATATATCACAATCATAGGGAAAAATCATCCTTAAAATTATATTTGTGACAGTTGCTCTTTATATTTGGCCACATTTTGTGCCAATTAATTTGAACGTATTTTTCAAAACATTTTCTTGGAATTTAGGTCAATCAAAATGGAGGAAAAAGCAAAATGGCGGCCAGTGATATTTTATAAAAATAAGGCAAATCATCCTTAAAAAATATTTGTAACACCTTTAAACCTAAAATCTATCCATAAACTTTCTGAATAGTTATTACAGAAAATGGACAGAGTTTAGATGTAAATGTGTTGAAAATATTTTTAATGATTACAAGTTATTATCTATTATATAACACCTTATTAATTTCTCTACATCTGATTGGAAGATTGGTGGCCACATGCCATGCGTGATTCGGCACTATCATCAAGAAGGCGGTGCTCGACCGTTGGTTAGTATACAAATAATGAATGTTTATGAGTGCGATAGTATGAATAATTTCATGAGTTGAAAGATTGAACGTTCTATTCAACGAGGCGAAGCCGAGTTGAATAGAACGTTAAAGCTTTCAACGAATGAAATTATTCATACTATCGCACGAATGAAAAACATTCATTATTTGTTTTATATAACACCTTATAATTTTGCTAGTAGTTGGTTAAATTTGTGTTTTGGCGGTCACTATGGATTCGTGTTTGTCCTTGTAGTAGCTCCATGGTTTGTCGTTTTCTAACTGCGCGTTTATGTAGGCCTGCCTGATATAGAGGGATTCTTTGTGACGTCAAGCGCGTTGGATTCTCAGGCACTGAAGGGCAAAACACACATACGCAGTAAGCGTATTTACAGCACACGCGCACGGCATTTCCATAGATACTTCTGTGACACAATGGACGCTTGTCCTTCAAAACCAAAGAGACGCGCGATCACTTGACGTTGGTGAAACAATGTACGATCCCCAGTGCTGCAGTGATTTATTGAGACGCGGCATAGCTTGTACGTAGCGCGCTCAATGCATCGCTGACTCATTGCCGTGGGTTAGTATATACTAACCAACGACCGTGGGTTAGTATATACTAACCAACGGTCGAGCACCGCTATCTTGATGATAGTGCCGAATCACGCATGGCATGTGACCACCAATCTTCCAATCAGATGTAGAGAAATTAATAAGGTGTTATATAATATATACTAACCCACGGTCGTTGGTTAGTATATACTAACCCACGGCAATGAGTCAGCGATGCATTGAGCGCGCTACGTACAAGCTATGCCGCGTCTCAATAAATCACTGCAGCACTGGGGATCGTACATTGTTTCACCGACGTCAAGTGATCGCGCGTCTCTTTGGTTTTGAAGGACAAGCGTCCATTGTGTCACAGAAGTATCTATGGTAATGCCGTGCGCGTGTGCTGTAAATACGCTTACTGCGTATGTGTGTTTTGCCTTCAGTGCCTGAGAATCCAACGCGCTTGACGTCACAAAGAATCCCTCTATATCAGGCAGGCCTACATAAACGCGCAGTCAGAAAACGACAAACCATGGAGCTACTACAAGGACAAACACGAATCCATAGTGACCGCCAAAACACAAATTTAACCAACTACTAGCAAAATTATAAGGTGTTATATAAAACAAATAATGAATGTTTTTCATTCGTGCGATAGTATGAATAATTTCATTCGTTGAAAGCTTTAACGTTCTATTCAACTCGGCTTCGCCTCGTTGAATAGAACGTTCAATCTTTCAACTCATGAAATTATTCATACTACCGCACTCATAAACATTCATTATTTGTATATTATTATGCTACATTGGTACTATACCATAAGCAGCCATTTTGCCTTTTCCGCCATCTTGGTTGACCTGAATTCCAACAAAAATGTTCTAAAAAATATTTAATTATTTGGCATGAACCATGACCATATTTTAAGAGTCGGTGCGTCCAACATATTTTTCATGAATATTTTTCACATTATTTCAATATATTATAATAATCACATGGACAGCCATTTTGGAAATTCCGCCATCTTGGTTAACTGCATCTCACTAAAACAGTTTCAAAAATTAATTTTGGAATTTTTGTCATAAAATATGACCAAATTTTAATAGTCGATGCCTCAACATATTTTCAGGAATATATTTAGTTTTAATATATTTTGATACAAAATATTCATAAATTTTGCCACCATTTTGTTTTTGGCAGTAATTTTGAATAAGTGAGACCCAAAATATTTACTGTTACCACTTGATTCTGCGTTCAGGGGACCCTAAGGTTTCAAAAAAAATATTGGGTCGGAGAGTTGCGGGTTGGGGTGCCTTGAGGTGCTTCTGGCTTGCCCATGGCCTATAATATATGTAGTTTTCATTTAGTGTTGGACTGTTCTTTGAATTAGTATTTAAAAGAAAAATCTAACACTAAATGAAAATACCAAACCCAACAGTGAAACTCCCATTGACGTAGCATCGTTGGTTATCGAGATATTGATTTTATGAACGTCAGGTCAACGCATTTACAACACGCACCGTTTTTCGCGTTCCATACGATGCATCAAAGCTGCTTAGTAAAATGGCGGACGATCTGCTCCATTGCATACTACGAAAATTTGTGTGCACTTTCGTGTGAGTAACCGGTCTTGCGCCTTACGGCGCTATACTGTCTTTGTCCGCAACTAACGTTAGACCAAAGACAGTATAGCGCCGTACATCTTAACTCTGTCCATTTTTTGCTATAACTATTCAGAAAGTTTATGGATAGATTTTAGGTTTAAAGGTGTTACAAATATTTTTTAATGATGATTTTCCTTATTTTTATAAAATATCACTGACCGCCATTTTGCTTTTTCCTCCATTTTAATTGACCTAAAATCCAAGAAAATGTTTTGAAAAATACGTTCAAATTAATTGGCACAAAATATGGCCAAATATAAAGAGCAACTCTTACAAATATAATTTTAAGGATGATTTTCCCTATGATTGTGATATATATAGACATTTTAACATTACAGGTCATTTTGCTATATCCGCCATCTTGGTTGACTCAGATTCTAAATAAATGTCCAGAAAAAAACTTTTTGCATATTTACAATAGGAAATGGACACAGGTTAACTTTGCCTGTGTTCAAAAGTATTTTTAATGAATATTTTTACTATTATTATGTTATATTGGCATAATTATTGCATTGGCCGCTATTTGGATTTTCCGCCATCTTGGTTAACCGAAACCTCACCAAAATAGTCTCAAAAATTAATTTTGGAATTTTTGTCATAAAATATGACCAAGTTTTAACATTCGATGCCTTAAAAATATTTTTAGGAATATTTAAATATTATTATTTAATACAAAATATAATTTTTGCCGCCATTTTTGGGAGCCATTTTGAATGAGTGAAATCGAAAGTGTTTGCTGTTACTTCTTGATTTCGTGTTCTCGATTTCATGTTCAAGAACACTTGATTTCGTGTTCAGGGTTTGGAAACCATACGGTTTCCAAAAAATATTGGGTCAAAGATTTGTGCGGGGGGGGGGAGGTTGCCCGTGGGTGCCTCTGGCCCATGGCCTGCTCCTGTTATGGAGCAAATTTCCACTACCAGTAGCTGGAAACCGCACATGAATCCGTTCGGTAGTTTTGGACAGTGGCGTAGCAACGGGGAGGGTTTGGGGGGTTGACCCCCCCCATGACCCAACCTTGAAAAAAAATAATTGCAAAAAACACATGATCACTATAAACTTTATTACATTTGAGGCACAAACATTGCACCATTTTGCATCTGGAGACCTAAAATAGCCGTTTTTCTCCCTCCCCTTAGACCTTTCCCACGTGTCGTACTCCAAAACCCTCCCCATGACACAATCCTGGCTACGCTACTGGTTTTGGAGTTATCTCCCTTTGATTAGTTATCAACGTACCAAATAAACAATGTTTACCATCAACTCTCTGACATCACGGTTAAACTTTCGTCAACAATAGCTTATAATTTTCATAATGTTACTTCGCCCCATGACGTACTACGGTTTTAGAGGCAGAGTAACCGGTCTTGCGCCTACGGCGCTATAGTGTCTTTGCGTTAGATCTAGGCGCAGCGAAGGCTAGAGACACCATGATATTCCATATATTCCATATATTGAGGAAAAAATCCGCATTATTCCTTTCAATCCAGTATAATCGGGGAAATACTGATAAACGCCAAAATAATTTTCCTCTTTTAACAATTTTTTATTGTTCGTATTTTCTTACTATTCTCTAGAATGGCTTATTTTTAAATATAACTGGCGTCACTCAGCCCAATTCGAACCAATAAGGCCTAAGGCTAACACAGTATAGAAATTACTAAAAGTGGAAGCAAACATGCAATCACTTGAAGCTGGACCACTGATCTACATGTACGTGGATATAACCATGGAGAGGTGCTAAGGGCGGCGTATTTTTAGAATTTATACAGCCTACAGGGGCGTAGCTAAAATGAAATTTTAAGGGGGGCTAGGTATCAAATGGGCGTCACGGCATTGATCGCCGTCCTTAATTCTTACACATTTCATTTAGGTCACATCTTTTGGGGGTGGGGAGGGGGTGGGGGAGGGGGGCTAGCAAACATTTGGGCGGCCAGCTCGGACCACCGGAGCTACCTGGCAGCCGACAATTCAGTGTAATTTAATTGTACAACCGTCAATGCAAAACTCGTCCTTAAAGGCTACATGCGGTAATCGTGAGCGGTTTAAAAAATTTAGTTTCAAAAAGAAGATGTCAGCCTAACCGGACAACATATGATGACGTCACGGTTGGCAACTTGAAACCCATCCCATGATGATGTGTGCCTGTAAAGTAGGCCTACGCGGCGCGTGTTAAAAGCTGGCACCTTTGTGAGCCTGAGTGCATGCGCAGGAATTGACGGCTAAGGATTTAGTTCAGTGGTTCTCAAACTTTTTTGGACTACCGCCCCTTCCACCATCTTGAACTGTCACTATGCCCCCTCCTTCTACTCCCTCCCTTACCCCTCCCCATGTCCTACCACTCATAGTCGGATGCTCAACAATTTTTTTTTCTCAGTTAACTTTTTCTCATTTGCAAGAACAACAAAAACTTGCGGAAGGCAGGATTACTGTGAAACTGGTACAGAGATCACAGCAGTAGTTCAGTCAGTGTGTGAGCTTGATCGGTGTAACGCTGCAAGATTACGAATGTCTGGTTCCATTTTAGTGAGAAGCGGAAGGAAAGAACTGGTGGAGGGACACAGACCCCCTGGATGCCTTACTATGCCCTATATCGCTACAGCGATTCATGAATAATCAGGCGCGGATCCAAGGGGGGGGGGCTTTCCCGGGCTCAGCCCCCCCCCTTTTCGCCACATCAACGATAACAAATACGCGAAAATTAGCATCATGTTAATCTAGGAGAATATTCAAGGGGCTTTCAGCCCCCCCCCCCTTTCGAAATGTCTGGATCCGCGCCAGATAATCATAAACAAACAGACTTTCATTTGTTCACACTCCTGGCTGATAGGCTCATTACGAGGAGAGAACTCAAATTTCAGTTGGCAATTCGAATTCAACATCTGCATTGCGGACAAAGATTATTCCCAAAAGAAGCTAAGAACTCTCTAAATGTAAAAGAGTGAATTTCACTCTTCGACGGTTGCCTACAATGACCACTCTCTGTTTCGAGTGGAATTCCACTCTGCTCGGAGTGGTAATTCACTCATTTGGAGTGAATTACCACTCTCAGCAGAGTGAAATTTTCACTCGAAGAAAGAGTGGTCACTGTAGGCAATCGTCGAAGAGTGAAATTCACTCTTTTATATTTAGAGAGAATGTTCTTCTTAGTATGTTAGAACCTCTTAAACTGTTACCAACTTCATATATCTGGCTCTCATGCTATCACGATTTTTGGCGGTTTTTTTATATTTTTATTTCTTTATACAAAGTCGTATTGGGAGTTCATTGATTGATTTATCTATTCTTTACTATGACTGTACTGGGCTGTACATTGTTAATGCTAAGTCCATTGCTAGGTCCATTGGTGATGTCTGAAGTACGTATAGTTACAAACAAGCAACTAAGAAAACGCGCGCGAAGCGCGCCGAAAAATGTTTTGAAAGCACTTTATTAATGTTTAACCTTCGCGACATTGCATTGGAAAGTTATTCACTTCGTTAATTTTAAACCGAGTCAAGGAAAAGGGAGGGTCTAACCCATCTCGAATTTCATGTTTTATTTATTTATAATTTTTTTTTTGGAAAATTGAAGACCATGCTTTGCAAACTTTTTTGGGGGGCAAGTGCCTCCCGTGCCCCTATGACGAGCCGTTAATGCAACTTATGTAGGCTAACGAATAACAGGTATCTGCAATCACAGAGATCGAATGTTTTAAGAGCATCACTGATTTTCTATTACTGCTGTGATCACACACATTTACTGTAGCCAGTGCACACTATGTATATTTTCCTTACACGGTGTCTGGTCTCGTAGCGTCCCTAATGTAAAGACAAGCAGTCATCACCCCAAAGTATATTTTTGGTGTGGGGGTATCAAAATTCTCAGTTGGAAACGATCTTTAGCGGGTGGCACTGACAGGTGGGGTCCAGGGGCCCGTCTTAGGGTTTTCTTTGGGGGTCTAAGGGCAAAGCCCCCGAAACTCTGAGGTTTAAGCATATCTCTGGGTGAAAAATTAAGTCTCAAGAATGGATATATTTTTGTTCATAATGCATCATCAAATGCAAAGATCCCCCATAATTTTGACGTATTAGGCTATTCCTCTCGTCAAGCCGCTATAGTTTTAAGCGGTTGGGATCCAGAGGTCCGCCAGTGTTTCAGCTAGGACGTTTTCTCAATGCCACATTTACTGATCTGTGGCCTGGGGGAGGGGTCTAAGGGGGAGGGGGATTGCCCCTCCCCTTTGGAAATTTTTGGAATTTGAAAGGTGCCTAGATTGCAAATGGTGCAATATTTGAGTGGATTTCTGCCCTAATGAGGACACCCGGGTAGATTTTGCTTGTAAGATTTTTATTGTGCTACATTTGTCGCCGTTTATGCGACATTGTCGCACAGATAGGGGCTGGATAAAACACTGGGCTCTCCTTAAGGCAACTGGTGGGGGTCCAGAGGGCGAAGCCCCCGGAAGCTCTGAGGTTTTAGCATAATCTCTGGGTAAAAAATTAAGTCTCATGCAGGATAGGTATGTTTTGGTTCATAATACATTATCCAATGCAAAGATTCCGGATAATTTTAATGTGTTAGGCTATTCTTCCCGTCATGCCACTATACTTGAGGAGCTGGACCTGTCGTTCAGAATTGGAACACTATGCGTTCAGCATTTGAACAGTAGACGAGTCAGGCGTTCAAAAACGGTAAGTGTTCAAATAGGCGTCCGGCGTTCAAAAAGGGAGAAAAAGTGTTCAGAATCTTAACACAAGCGTTCAAAATATGCTTTGAACGCCAGGAAGGGTTCTGTATCTGTTTCATTTTGGTGTTCAAAAGTTAAAAGCCTGAGACTGCAGTGAAGGGAAGACACGCGCGGCACGCATTATTTTGTTCCCAGGATGCATTATTTTTCCCAGGATGTTTGTGGGTAAACCGGATCCTCGGGAGTTTGCAAAATGTGTTTGAAGTCAAGGTTAGGGTTTAGAAAACGGACTTAGGATGCCTACTCCATGGGTAATTGGGTGCTGCTCCCCATGGTGATGATAAAAGTGAGGAATAATGTGCAGAAAGTGGTTTTTCAAGAATGTCATATGACCTGAAATAGTGCACCTATGTGGAAGCCTTTAATTTCCTTCAGGGTGGCGCCAGGATTTGCCCGACGGGGGGTCAACAACACAAAGCCTCAAGGAGGCCGATAGAGTGCCGAAACGATGTTTGAAGGAAAAATTAGGCGCGCGAAGTGCGCCGAAAATTCTGGGCTCTATTTCGAGAAAATTTGAAAAAATTGGGCTTTTACCATGGAAAATTTGAAAAAATGGGTTTTTTAGAGAAGAAAATTGGAAAATTTGGGAGTTTTATTGAAGAATTTGCCCTAATTTAGACCAAAATTAAGCAAATCGTCGGGGTGACTGGCCGTTGTCGGGGACTACATTTTTTATCGTATACATAACAGCTCCCCGACGAAATCGGAAAATTTCCCCTACCGGGGTGAAGCCTTTCCCGACGGGGGGCTATGGCCCCCTGCCCCCACCTGGCGCTACCACTGATTCGCTTTCTTTCTCCGAGTTGCTGACGGACTCAGTCACTCGTCCAATTCCACCGACGGCGTTTGATACGAGCGTATACGGTCGTCACATGCATAATCAATTTGCCGACGGGCCTTGAATGGGCCAATTAGATGAAGAGCTGAAAATCGAAATAGCCGATAACAGACTGGCCACGCGCTCCCGTTCTCTCTTTCTCTTTTTTCCTTTCATTCTCAGTCTTCCTTTTTACGTCCTTCCTTTATTTTCCCTTCTCTTTTTTTCCTCCTTTCCTCTTTTCCTCTTCTTATCCTTTCCCTCTCCCCGGGCCCTTTTTGCCGACAGACCGAAAATTTGCCGACGGTGACCAAATATTGGGGAGGGGGTGACACCCACACACACACACCCCGCCCGTTACGGGCCTGTTTGAAAGTATTTAATTGATTATGTATTGGAAAACTCACAATTTAGTAATTTTTTTTTTTGTATTTTTAGCTGACTGTAAAGGAAAGGTGTGTTGTCTCCCTTGAAAAATTCTTGTTTAGATAAGGTGGCTTATAGATACAAAACGGTGGTATCTTTTTGAAATATTTTAATTAATTAGACATTATTAATGATAATTTTTCATTCTTTAGTGACATATTGGCTTTGGCATAAGGTGACTATGTTTTGGGAGTTTAAATTAGGAACGCTACGAGACCAGGCACCGTGTAAGGAAAATATACATAGTCAGTGTGCACTGGCTACAATAAATGTATGTGATCACAGCAGTAATAGAAAATCAGTGATGCTCTTAAAACATTCGATCTCTGTGATTGTAGGTACCTGTCAGGGGCGGCGATCCGTCTTTGAAAGTGGGGGGGGGGGATATAGTCAGTGGCACTATCTAAGCGTAGCGCCACCATTGGTTGGCGCGGAGCGTACAAAGAAAATTTTGGCCAAAAATACTCCCGAGATCGCCGGAAATGGCCCTTTCCAGGCTTTGTAACGTGATACTATATGACAATATGAAGCATATTTCCCAAAAAGTAAATAGGCCTATCGTAAAAAGTCTAGAACAGACAAATTTTCTGATTGCCTTACAAGGGGGGATAAAGTTTCTGATTCGAGAGATAAGAATAAAATCATTAAGTGAATATCAGTAATTTCTTTATATTTGTATATCTTCCATTTTCATACTAATTATTACTTATTTTCAGGGAATGTCGGCTTATATAAGCACATTTTGAGCTTCTTGTCGACGCTCCTCAGTCTCGTCATAGTTGCATAATGAATCAATTTATATTTGTGTACACCTGTTTATTATCACGTCTGTTTTAATTTTTTTAATGAAGGCCTTAATATCAAATAATTGTTTATAATCAGTCATTTTCTGAATTAAATATTTGTAATACTTTGTTGAAATGAGACTGAAAGAAAGTCGATGAAACTGAACTGAAACTGAAAAATAAAAAATTACGGTAATAATTTTCAAAGCTTAAGTGACTGCAGGAAGCCTGACCGACGCGACTGCTGTGGGGCCTAAACTACGATATGAAAAAAACACACATCTGGACAAGCAGAAACTTCTGTTTCAAGCCGAAAAGTCTACTATAGATGACAAATCACTTTCGAAGGTGATCGGCAATTGAGGGTGCATATGTGTAATATATCTATGTATTCTTTACTCCAGGAGGGTGTACAGAACTGTCAAGACAAATTCATACGTTCCCTTCTCTTTTTAGAGAAAACGGTTTTATGTTACATTTTACGGGGGGGGGGGGGGATTTTTGTATTCTTTTAGTTTTTCTATTCTATAAAGAAGTTTCCTTAGCTTAATAACTAACTTAACTTTTTTACATAATTTCCGAATCTGCTGGGTTGATTTCATGGGGGGGGGGGGGGATATAGTGTACAGTATCCCCCATCCAATTTCATGGGGGGATATATCCCCCCACCCCCCCCCCCCCCAGGGCCGCCCGTGATACCTGTTATTCGTTAGCCTACTTACGTTGTACGATATATATCTCAACGACGTTGATGTAATACTAGGCCTGTAATACTAGCTAGCCGGCCGTTCAGCTCCCGTCCGAAAGGTACACACTAGGCTATACAATCGACAAAATAATATTCTTTTACATTATAATTAATATCTTGGGAAATTTCAAATTTCAAGGGCATTTGTTCAAATCGGGGACATTTTCGGGGAAACTTGATCATCCGGGACGGACACTGGATTCGGGGACTGTCCCCGAAAATTGGGGACGTCTGGTCACCTTACTATACGCCGCTGGCCTGCATGGAGAAAATCTCCGTGATTCACTTTTCGCGTCAAAATTGTGCAGTTATTACTGAAAATTTATGAACACAAAATGTACACAAAATCGAAAAAGTATTTTGCACAATGACCTTCAGTTTTCTCTCTCGGTTAACGAATTATTTCCAATATTTTTGATTCATTTTTCCATGTCCATGTACATCCCGCACCGTAAATCATTACACGCTAGTCAGTTGCGTGATGATTTATTAAGGAGTAGTTCGCGCCATCTTGTGAACACCAAGTGGTTCAGTCCCATAGAGCAGGATACATAGGAACTATACCTGCTCTATTCTATCGTGGTTCCCCAACCCTGCAATGTTAAACAATAACGCAGCGCGTTGTATATCCAGTTCAGTGAGCTGGGAGCGGACTTTTTTCCAGGACGAATGGGGGGGGGGGGGCGATTTTCGGAAATTTCCATTGAAATCATGAAAAATGAAAAATGATGCTCAAGTTAGGGTTTATTAAGGTTAGGGTTAAATTAAAAATATTAAATTACCCCCATTCGTCCTGGGGAAAAAACTACGCAAGCTGGACTTGCGATTAACTGCAGCTGTAAAGGCAGTACTTTTATGGAACGCAAAACGGACCATAAAATATTCATTTTGACTTCATTTTATTTACACCAAGATAAAATTACATATAAAAGCGTGTAGGGATAACCCCCACGGAATAGTCTGACCAGCAGACTTATTCCCACTGTGGTCCCTTTACAAAAATACAAAACAGTAAAACAGCACAAAGAAAATCACCGTTACTAAGGAAAAAATCCTTCAAAGAAAGGAAATTAAGGCTAGATGAAAAATAGATAAAATCATGATCGGATTGCTAAGTTATAATTAAGTAAATCAAGAGAGTACTTTTTAAAATTTCCATTTCAAAGCCTTAAAAGGGATATGGCATCCCCAATATCAGGGAGTTGCTTGCAACTCCTAGGTGCGCAAACATATTTAAGAATAGCAATAGAGTTCTCAGTAAATTTAGTCGATTATGACTGCACTTTGACTTGAGATTCATTCATACAATATAGTTACAGTCTGGTTGATCAACGATGACTTAGTCCTACATAAAGTGAGTTGTATTCCTGATTACGCTCACTCACAGTGTGTGTCAATATAGCCTATATGGCCTAGCTCGAGCAAATTAAATTTACTCAGTGCGGGATATGTACTAATGGCTCTGTTCGTACAGATCTAGAGCCACAGTAGTACATATCCACGCGCCTTGGAGGAGTGTTCTACACAGGTGCTTTCTGTTTAAAATTGGGGGGAATTTTACTGTTTACTGCCTGGGTAAGATTCGTAAGCTTTATAGGGCTAGTGGTACTCTGAATCTCAGCTGTGAGAGAGTTCCACAAAGTTTGGTTATACAACGAAACTGATCGAGTGACCAAAACTAGATAGAGCTGCAAGAATGAATTTTGACACAAATGTTCACTCTTTCTGGTTCTATGACTGTGCAATGACATATACATATAATTAGATCAGAAAGAAAGGTCATCGTTCGGACCCTGAAAGCTATATAGACCAACGTCATTGACACCTATACCTTGTAAACTTCTTGAGCATGATAATACTCACCAATATCCTGTCGTACTGGGCTCGCTTGGTGCAGAGGCGTAGCCTGGAATTTTTGAGCAGGGGGCACTGGGGGTCACAAACCTTTCCTGGGACCGCACAATCTTTTAATTCTCTCCCTCTCTATAGTACGAATATATATGAAACTGTACATTCCAAAATTTCCCGTAGGGGGCACCTGAGGTGGCACGGCTTTGTCGTGGGGGCACGTGCCCCCTCATGTCCCTGTAGCATGGGCGTAGATCCCGGGGGATGGGGGATATATCCCCCCAACATTTGACTAGGGGGGGATGGCCCATGCAATCATCCCCCCAATGTTTCAGTCTACAGATACGTTTATGGTGGAAAATATATTTTATTCTTCATTTTCGTAAGAATTTTTTCAATCTCGCTTCACTTTCTATCACAAATGTTTCTCAAACTATCAGAATTTTAGCAAATCGTTGGCAATCTATCGAAATTTTCGCGCGCTCCGCGCGCTTCCAACCTTACGTCAGTGTCACTTATATTATCAATATCTTCCGATAGCAACATTCGGAAAAGCACAGCAGCAAAAAGTTGAAAGTTTACGAATTAACAGGTTAAAGACTGGCTTATTGGAGTGGCATGTAGGTTTTGGGGGCAATTGAAAGTGTCTCGATGAAGAGTCTGAATGCAGGTTTTGTAATGGGAATATTATTCGTCACTGTTTACACTCCATGTTATGACCATTATTAAGGTAATAATACACGAAACTGTTCTAATCACGGCACTTTCCGAAGAACAGAGATGCATCCCCAAACATCTGTGGGGACCTCGCATCAATATGGGATCTGTCAATCTAATATGTAGCATGATGTCAGGATGTAGAAGGTTGAAAGTACGTATCTGCCGTTAAACATTTTCCCAAAAATTTTTACCAGAGCTTCGCCAGTTCGCGCTGAGCCATTATCGGTATAGATGATGATTGTTAATACACTTATGACGAAAACAGCACTCTGTAACGCTCTTATTAGTCCTTCACCCCTTTTGCTACACCTATCAGGGAGGTCTAATATCACCTCCCTTCACCTATACTCTCCCTCCCTCTCATTTTCAATTTCTGGCAGCTGTTCGCCCGGATTTTAGTTCAAAAGTAGTAAAAATACGATAGTTGTAAAGTGTTCGGCGGCGTACTCTATTATCATTTGGATGTCAGGTAGTATACGCATTATGTCATTGCGCCCCCCCCCCCCCCCGCCCCAATTATTATGATTACTGAATGCAGAGCTTATCTGATAGCCTTATGTGCCCTTTCATAATGCACAATGAAGGAAAAGACATATTTCGTTATAACTCAAGAATGTTTTTGTGGACTCCACGCACACATTTTTTGTGTAAAAACTTTCCCGAAATAGAAGGCAGTAAAATAGACATAAGGGAGGGGGCTTCAGGAGATTTGTTGAGAACGTATCTGTCTCTTAATAGACAACATATTCTCTTTTACCTAACCAAAAATTAGCATTCACTAAATTATGGACATTTTCCGGCCATATATGATCAGTTCCAAAACATCCCAAATATAGCACCATTTTGCATCTAAAAGTCCTTAAATTAATAAGAAAATTTTATAGGGAAGGAGAACCTCTTCCCCAGGACGACACCTTTTTGTAGTGACAAACGAAAGATCAAAACTGCTGCATGCAAATGTAGGAACGCATAAAAAGCAAAGGTGTAATTTACGCAGACTTGGGGGAACTGAGCTATTATTACGACATCATCTATGGTGCTCCCAATCACAAAAAACCTGGCGACGCCACTGATCTCAAGCCAACTTGCAGGTCTTGTAATGATCTCCGAATTCAAAATACAGTTGTCTGGGATGACCCTATATGTTGATCCCTGCCTTTTTGAGCTTAGCAGGACATTGTTGCTCTTGTACAATTCCAATCCGGTGCAGCTTATCGACGAGTGCTCAAAATAGCAGTTCCTAAATGTATGAATATACCAATAGCCTACCAAAGAACATTACCACTGAAATTAACCGCTTAAAACAGTCTTCCTGGCACTTCTGAGACATTAAAACCAAGGAGCTTCCGGGGGCTTCGCCCCCTGGACCCCCACCGGGGCTTTGCCCCTGGACCTCACCAGGGGCCCTAAGGCGGGCCCCTGGACCCCACCCGTCGTGGGCTCGCGCTTCGCGCTCGCCGTGCACGCTTCGCGTGCACCTGTTCCACAGTTGCGATGGTTCACCCCATCCCCCCAAAGTTGAAAAGAAATCTACGTCCCTGCCCTGTAGCTACTCCACTGGCTTGGTGTCGGTCTGGTTGTTTGTTTAGTAAAGGGTTTGGACTTTAGGGCATCTTATGGTGCCTTAGCCCTCCGTTGCCCTTTAACCTGTTCTGGTATGTTAATATCATGAGTCATCTTGAGAAACATAAAATCCTGATTGACGAACAGCATTAAACGAGCTTAAAAGTGACTCGCCATGGAAATTTTTGGAGGGCCTCCTAAAACTCAAAATATCGGGGCAGCGTAACCTACAGGTTGCCTTGATTATTGGGTAAGTCCGGCCACGGAGACTTCCACTATTCTTAATGGAGACTGCCAACTTTTCGTAGGAAGGATTCTGAGCCAGCCAAAAATTCCTAGTCATAGCTTTCAAACTTAAGTATAAATCTGATGTTCTTCATGCAGCTTATATAGACATTAATTCAAAATTCATCGAAATTACGAACCATACCTATATTTCTAAAATAGGCTGACATAATACACATATTTAGCGTTGGATGAATAACGCCTTTGTGTAACTCCTCCCAAATGGTCTGGACCCCACCTGCTGCGTCAGAGTGACGGGAGGCGTTTTAAACACAAGTGAGATAATCAATTTCTGAATAATGGCTAGAGATCTGCGCCAGCCCTTGAGTGTGAGTAAAATCGATTTCTCCGGCAGATTTTTGGAAACAAATTAAAGCGGGAACTGTTGTTGGGCAAGCCAGGTTTCTTCTCGGGCAAAAACGGTTCACCCCGTGGAAAAAATATCCTCGAAATTCTGGATCCGTCTGTAGTGAAATGAATAGGATTTGTTAACATTTCAAAGGTTATGTAGCCTATTCAGACCCTCTCTTAGAGCAGTAGGGATATTCTGCATTCTATTCAATTTAGCGTCAGTAGGGTTGAATGGGCAATGTGTTAAATATGTAATTTTTGCGTATTGATGTTCACTGGACCATGCCCACTATAAATGTATTTACGGTGCACATGGCTCACACTTCCTCACTGGACCTCTTGAACGCTGGAAGTGCACCTCTGCACATTATCTTACTCTACCAGAATATTTGTCGATTATTTCCACCTTCTCAAACTTGGGACTAGGCTACTACATCGACCTGCCAGACTTTTCGAGTAATTAATTACCAGTAAATTACCGTGATCCTTACTTATTTCACACGGTCTTTCTACTGCTTGCCTTGTTGGTAATCATTAACAAAGGTCGTGTGTGTAGGCCTATGTATTACGTTGCCCCCTTAGGAATTTACAAGGTGCTACGTGGACTTGCGAAGAATGTAGTTTTGGTATATTTAACAATATTTCTTTACGTATTTTGGTGTATTTTTGCGTTGGTAGGCATACATTACTAACAAAGAACGAAACGGACATATGTCTGTCGGCTCTGCAAAGGTGTCAAACGTGTGCAATATACATTATGTCAATGTGCAATTCGTCTTGGTGCAATCAGTGAATTTATGTATTATTTGTATGTTATCTTTATAGTAAGCTATTTGAATATAATTTGGTATCCTTTTGTCATTTATTACGGAGTTCGGGAGTTTGCAATTGTTGGAGTTACGAGTTGGAAGTTGCGACTGCGAGTGTAATAAATTCGTTGTGATACTCCCGTCAAAGCTCCCCCTGGTTATTCAGTCGTGTTACGAGTTGTGGGCCTTCCTACAAAAGCGGCTACACCGGCCATGGCAGCTAGGTTACAAATCATTGTTGCCTGAACGACATAATACACAGAACACATAGTGAACTTGCCTGAAAGCTAAAGATCTTCTGGGGAAATGTTTCTCAAGCTTTGCATTTATAAAATGGCCTATGGCTTCCTCTAATTACATGAGATTGTAAAGTAACTTGAAGTCCTGTTTTACCCTAAAAGGGACTTAACTGACCAAATTTTTCCAAACTGAAAACGAAAGATAAAGGATGGTTGGATGCAAATTACAACAAAAAGGTCTATAGAAAGTGGCATTTCTACCAATTTAGGAGACATTTTTAACAAAACTTTTCTTCATAGGCCTATTCGTTATACACGCCTATCGTTGGTGGCTCCTAGTGGCGTGCTACGAGCTTCGGCGGGCACCACATACACTGGCACCAGCCACATCCAAATAATCACTAAATAATGCGAATTTCTTAGAACAGGGGTAGGGAACCTCCCGCCCGCGGGCCGTATGCGGCCCGCGAGGCAGTTCATAAATGAAAATTCAGAATCACTTTAAAGGTAATTGATAATAATCTTTTAGCCTATGGTGCCTATCGTGATTCCCGCCTTAACCACTTTACGCATATTTCATCTAAAACTGATGCAAAACACTACCAGTTCAACACTTAAGAAACCCTTAGTCTCCTCCATGTTATCGCATCCTCAACGTTTCGTTAGACACAAACCAGGTGCATTGTATTTTTGGTGGTATCGGAAGTTTTGCTTTGAAGGTTAAATAGCAATGAACAGAAAGAAAATAACAGGTTTATAGGCCTATCTATTACATTGAGTTCTAAACTCGGTGGACACTGTATTTATTCCTGTAGACTGGGTGGGGGTGGGGTAAAAACTGTCCCTCCGAAGAGTAAATTAAAAGTTTAAAAGTGGAATAAAGTTTGTTTCAAGATACACGTTCTTCGCGCACTTTGCGTAGCCTTTATGATTCAATGTCATTTAAAGATAGTGGATGAACATTCTATTGCCTAACAATCTGTATAAACTCCAGAACCCTTATTAGGGGCTTCGGCTAACCAGGGACTGTTTAGGGTCCTTTGGCCTGCGCCCCATGGAAAAACTTGTAGCGCCCTCACTTCTGCGGCCCGCGAGCGGCTAATGACTATCAAAACGGCCCGCCATATTTAAAAGGTTCCCCATCCCTGTCTTAGAAAGGCAATTCAAGTCCAAAGGTGGTATTGGGGTAGAATCCTGGGGGATGCGGGGATATAACTCCAGTAGAACTGTCAGTATGCTTTGAAGTCAGATAGACGGCTTTCGTTCTTTCACGAGAGCAGTGAATTTGAGTGCATTGTTCTCTTGTCCATCACCTTGCTTAGCGGGGGAGGGGCAGTAAGGGCAGTTGGTCCCCAGGAATTTTCAAAGTAAATTTCTGAAATCAGTCTCTGTAAATTTAGTATAAAGATCGTTGAGATGCAACTAGTAACCCGCGGAAAGTGCTATTTCCGGCAAAATGAGAAAGACGCGTATATAGCAATGGGAAGTGAACCACCCTGGATATTTCTTTTACTTATATTGCTAAAAATGCATTTTTGTGGCTGTTTCGCGCGCTCTTATCTTGGGTACAATTTTCCCAATATCACTTCTTATCGGGCACTATTGGGTAAAGCGCCATCAAACTCTCACCAGAATCCATTCTGTCCTCCTGCCTCATTCTCTCTGCATCCTTATCCTGGTCGGCTGGTAGTCAGACGAAGCAAGGCTACAATCAAAAGAAGGTCAAATTGTGGTTTCGGTGGTATGTTTAGTTTCAATTCAAGGTAAGAAGCTTAATAGCATCATTCTAATGCCGACAACTTCAAATATACCCCATAGCTCCCGGGGGCGTCCCCCTGGACCACACTAGGGGGACAGAGGCAGGCCTGCGGACAACAAGCCGTTGTGCGTAGTGAAACGCTAGCGCTCCAGGTGCGCCTTGGGCACCTTTTAGCTTTCAACATACCCGCCCCTGGACAAAATCCTGGCCAAGCGCCTGATATGTGTAGCACTTTTGTCAAGTTTCCTTAATTGGTACACTACGCGTCGACTATGTAATGTCGCTTTCCTGAGATGTAACCCCCAGCCGAAATATTCCTGTATATTACCATGCTCTTGTTTTATAGAGGTTTCTTGGTTTTGTCAACATGGGCTAAACGTTATAACGGGTTCTATATATGGGTCAAGTAAAAATTTCTGAAATGTGCCCTTTTTATGCTGGACCGCCCCCTCAAAAAAGACACTGGATCCGACCCAGTGAGCTCGGCACCAAGATACCAATTAAAAGAGGTAGAATTTTGTATCTAACTACCATTCACAATACACTTAAAGAATCAGTTTTCCGAACCATACGCTCTAAAACAAGTTGGGTAAAAATCTCACCAACACTGGGTACGTATGTGAAAATACTGAAATCGGGTAACTTTTGCCCAATAAAAGTTGATTAATGGCTTTACCAAGAGGTAAGTTTAATTACTACTTAATTGGGGAACCAGCCTCTCTGATAACCAAAAGACAACAAGTATTGCGCAAACGTTTACTCAGATCAGTAATTTCTTATGTAATTGTTTTTTCCGCGCTTTACGCATAACTTCCTCACAGTTTTTGCCTCATGGATTTATTGGTACACTAACAAACTGAGCTGAACTACCTTGACCATGGGCGTCCGCAGAAAAAAATCAGGGGGACAAAAATTTGAGGGAGATTTTGGGAAATATTTTACTCCCAGAAAGAGTTTAGATGCTACTTCATACAGTGTTGACAAAGGCGTCGCCGGGAATTTGTCAAGGGGGGCGAAGCCCATAGAGAGACTCTCAGCGCTCCGCGCCACCATGGGCAGATGGGTTGGCGAGGAGCGCAAGAAAATTTTGGCCCAAAATGCTTCCCAGATCGCTGGAAATGGCACTCCTATTTACCGCATATAAAAAGGGGAAACACGAGCAATATCGTAAACATAAACGTAGAATACCAAAAATATGCTGGGGGGGGGGGGGCTGCTGGGGCCTGAGTGTTGATATTTTTATTCAATTCCTGTTTTCAGAGTAGAAATTCACACTGAGTGAACTTTTAAGAAATGTTGATGTTATATTTTCTTCGTTTTTCTTTATTTTTTTCTTCGTTTTTTCAAGTTTTTTACTTTCCAGGGGGCAAGTGCCCCCTTGCCCCCTCCGGACGCCCGTGACCTTGACCCATGTACCTAAGCTTCTTAGTGAGCGGGCTCTTATAGGATGGCTTCATGTAACAAGCTAATTGAATAATTTGAGCAGAGTGATGACTATTATTTGAAGACTAAGAAGTAAAATGGACTGTATACGGTATATACAGGCATTTATTCAATTCATGGTGACTATTAAGACATTTTCAAAGATTCAGCATCGTAAATCATAAATGTTAATCACATGAGCTCAAGTGCCATTCCGCAGTGTGGAAGTAAATAGCTCTCGGAATATTCGCACAACCAAATACTTAAAATACTGAGAAATCAAACTATTACATTGATTTTTAGTTGTACAACAACTATTATTAAGTTGGAAATCGGTGACCCGTGGTCAGAAACCTTGCCCAATTAAGTCCATTTATTGCCACTCCCTCTCCTTCGTTCTTTCGGAGGCTGTTCCAATAATTTCCCCTTGACATGCAGGTAGTAAAATCAAGATTTCTGTTAAAGCGTGCAGCTCCTAGTTTCATGTGGAGGTCAGGTAAAAGCTTTATTCTACAGTTCTAGTGCCTCCATTTTTCAGTAACAAGACAGTCTACTGAGCAGAAAATCGCACCCTCTGGACCCCAGCAGGCTCTGTGGTGGCCCTTAGACTCCCCCTGTTCGAAGAGCACTAAAAGCTTGAAAACTCAGAGCCAAAGAGGCAATCACTAATCCCTGGCAATCCCTAAGCTGCACTACATTTTTTTGTACTAAACTTATTGTCGGATGTCAAGAAGTGCTACGTATCATTCTTGATTCCTTCCCGAAGGCAAAAAGAATCTATGCAGTCACCATGGCGAATGCATGTTTGTGTGTGTTTGCTTAGCTTACAAACATGATATCTCGAGATAAGGATTATGGATACTTTTCATACTAGTTATATGGATTTATCATTTTGACAGGGAGAATTTGGCTTTGGTGGAGGTCGTGTGAGGTCGCTAAAAGTAAGGAACAATAGCCTAGTTAACAAGATATTTCAAGGTAGAAAGAAGAATGAAAACCTTTCATACTTTGCATTTTGATTTATCATATTTAGAAAACACAAACACTTATCATTTTTGTGGAGGTCAGAAGTCATTTGAGGTTACCAGAGGTCAAAAAATGAAAACTTTTTAAACAGGATATCTTAAGTTAGGAAGCATGGATGTTTTACCAAGCTTTATTGTTTCCGCTAAACCTGTTCTTTAAACCTCACATTTCTTTTATTCTGCTAAAAAGTATCATGTTTCAAACCCCATCGCTTAAAGCCATTTTTTTCGCTACATGAGGATTCTGTTCTGCTCATGTTACAAACAATAATACAACAGTGTCTATACTCCTTACTTACTTTACTTGCATTCTAGTCAATTGTTTCATTAAAATGCAATTTGCCCAGAAAAGTACCTGTTGTATGTCCATGGGTTATTTCAAGATGCAGACAGCAAGATGCATTTTTTTCTGAAAGTGGTTTGTGTCAATTCAACTGTCTTTATACTATCTAGCTGTATTACATGACATTGTTGCTCTCATTACTATCCAGCTCTAGACATTTGATGTAACAAAGATAGGAAGAAATAGCGTTGGCAATTTTGACGAGATCATTTCGTCATGCATACTTTGCATTGAACTCGTTCTGTTCTTATTCTGGTTAAGGTTAAATGTTCTCTGAAGTCACCTGAGATGAACCTTGGAAAACCTTGGGAATAGCTTGTCACCACGACACTCACGTCAGGAATGGTGAATACTTTGCATGATTGCTATACAGATACTTTTCGTACGTGGTCGTGGATGTGTAAAACTCATAAAACAAACCCCATCGTTTTTGATAAAGGTCATTTTACGTCACCATAGGAAAAATCATAAAATCATGGGCTTCTCAAACAGGAGCAAAACTATTGCCAAATACCTCAGCATAGTGCCTCCATTGGGTCCAAAAGTACATGGAAAAACCGTGCCCATAAATATGGCCACGTTGAATGCACTTAAGTCATAAGTTCTGGTATTTTGGCCCTCTCCCTGGTGAATGCTTGTTGTATAGGTTCAGCTTACTTTTTTCCTTTTCCACGTAGACATGCTTATTGCATCCTAAGAATTACAGCTTGTACTATGATGTTATTGTTATATTACTGTGGATACAAATGCAATAAATGGTTCAAATGGTGCAAATGGTTCAAATATGTATGTATATATGTATGTATGTATGTATGTATGTATGATGTATGTATGTATGTATGTATGTATGTATATATGTATGTATGTATGTATGTATGTATGTATGTATGTATGTGTGTGTATGTATGTATGTGTATGTATGCATGCATGCATGTATGTATGTATGTATGTATGTACGTACGTATTTACGTATGTACGTAAGTATGTATGTATGTACGTCAGTGTGTGAGAAGTAAGGGTTGGGCTTCAATGTAACTCCCATGTAGATCCACCTGTGTTCTCAACCAGCTCCTCGCACAAAGAGGCCTTAACGATAGCAAGTAGCTGAAATAGCTTGGTTGTGTCAAAATTTCACAAATGGTGAAATTAAACGAGACGAAATGGAAAAGATTTTTGGCAGTAAAAAATCAACGTTATGAAGTATCAGCTAGGCTGTGCTCTAGCAGAGGCACTGTACTTGTTTCTAAGACTTTTCCACGAGCCTATACCTCCATCTCCCTGCCTCGTACTCTTGTATATGAGGCCAAGGCAAAAAATCTATTATTCTGTAAAGTTTACAGAATGTACGTATCTCCCTTTTTTAATATTAAACCAGATGTCATCGACATTGCATTCAGTGTTTGAGAATACCTATACACGATCCATCAACCATTTATTATAATGGTTATGATGGCAACGTTCCATTTACGTTAGGTAAACTAAATACTTGTGATTTTTGAACATCATTTGTTTTCAATTCAAAATTGAAAAATCAGTGAGCACTCAAAGCTTTTTAAATGTAAGGTATAGTGCTAATGGGTTGAAAGGGATTCACGTGATGATTAGGTAAACAAACCTTGAAGACATGACATTTCATGCTACTTATTCGCGATTTTCATGATGACGTTTGTTTTAGTCAATAATGTTGGAGCAGCAGTGAATGCCTTTGAACAATGCCACTTTTCCATAACGCAGTTTCCTTTAGTAACTCTACCTTGCGTAAGTCCACTGCCGATAATTACCAATCAAAGCACTGACAAGCAGCCTACAACAAGCCATTTCCCTCGATTTTTAGTGAAGCCATTGGTGCAATATATTGCACATACCCTTCATAGCTCAAGGCATTCATTCTGCGAATAATCATTGACACGTCTGTCTAACTTTACTGCCAATTGTAAATGTAATTTGCAATCAAATACACTTTATCCTCTTAATTGGCAAATTGTTGGCTACTCTCAGAACTTTGCTTATCTCTCAGTGTGTCAATATTAATTGAACTTTGGCATCCTATGGGTGCAAACCTTACCGTGGGAGAGCAACGTCGGGCTTCTGGAATAATTCCATCCAGTCGAAGACAAAGAAAATATAAAAACATGGAGATACTCTTGTATTTTAATTCAGTCTATATATTTTCCCCTACGTTTTTGATTTGGAAAAACCAAACAGACGTGTTACTTTAAAAAATTAGATTTGAAAAGAATTGTAAAAACTTACGTTTTTGACCTCCCTCAAAAAAAAAAGAAAAAAAATTTAAAAGGCTTTGCGCGATCATGTAAAATTGCTTTCAATTCTGTACTTCAATAATCGTGTCAGGCTTTACGTGAAAATTTTTAAATCGATGGCGGCCTTGGCTCCTTGGTTTGCAGCTTGATTTCAGTATTGTTTAGTATTCTTTTCTTTCTTATTTCAGTTTACTACGTTTAGCATCATTAGTCTTTTATGATTGTTTTGGGATGAATTTCTTCGTACCACTTGTCTTTATTGTTTTTGTTACTTTTTGAGAAGAATAAAAAGAAAATCTTTATAAACCAGTGATTGGAAAACCAGTCTGAAGTGTGTGTAAGCAAATGTAATTGCATGTTTCGAATAGCATCCAGGGAGGTATTAATTGACCCGACCTCTGGTGCTTAGTCTTGAGAATAGGAGAAAATGAGAGAATTGGGCTGGGTTTAATTGGGCCAGTCGGGGAAATGAAAATTAGTCCCCAACCTAGAAATTTGTAAAATACTGTTCCAGCCATTGGTGAAGGGTAAAGTCGTGAGTGCAGCTGTAGTACTGCTCTCCCTTTTTTCAGGTCTAGAGAGTCATTTCTCATTTTTTTTACTTGATGGAAGAAGTGCGCTGTTAAACAATTTTGTTCTGCTTGAATTACAGAGGTTCCCTTACATCTAGCAAAGAAAAGGTAAGCATCTTTTGACCAAAAGTACACTTTCTGTTTCGCCCGTACCTCTGGGACTGGTTTTTCTTGAGAGTTCATATCTCTTCCTTTTTTCACTTTACATCACCAGTGTAAAACAATGTTCGTCATAAACAGGGTTCATGGGTCAACTTTGTTGAATGGCAAATATAGACTACAAAAACATGTAATGATCAAGGGTACCATTCCTTACTCACAAAGCCTTCCGTTTTCGCCCTTTCTTCTGTCCAAAAATAGTGCAATGGGGGACACCCGGCTTTTATGTGAGGGTGTGGGGAGAAAAAGTAGAGACATCTTTACCTAGTGGTAATCAGTATTTTCTCTATATTTTTCACCTTTATGCCTGATAATAAATTTCAGGTTTACATTTTCCAGCTCTCCTGCAGACTGCGGTAGGACTTGACTCAACTCAAGGTTTCTTCCAGGTTTGATGCATAGCTAAATACTGCCATTGCAACACTTTACTAAATGGTTCACTAAAGGGAAACGCCATTGTCTCCTCCTTATCAGGTACACGGTTACCTGCATTGCAGGGAGCTTCACAATATACAGTGCGAAGAACTATTCTGTTTGTAGAGATAGTTTCCTGTTTTGTCTCAGTGTACACTTGCAAGATGCAGAGATCTCAATACACTTTTCTTTAAGAAGCTTGTGCAATCAATTACCTATTAAAACTCTCAGCTTATATTATACTGATTATAATTGTCCAGTCCTAGTTATTTGTTGTGATGGGTAAAAGAAGTAAAAGAGCTGACCTTTTGCAAGAAAGCCAGTTCCTCATGACGTATCTTAGAGTCTACAAACGCTCTCATCCAAGTTTCAATTCACATTTTTTATTAACCATATTTATTGTGTGACAATTTTTACTGAAATATTAAATTCATGCAAGATAACTTCTAATAATTAGTTTAAGGTGCAACACTTATATTCTTAAACAGTATGAAAATGCTTGTATGGAAAACATGAGAGGATTAAAAAAGAATAAAGGTTACAGTTTTAACCGAAACAAAGATTTTTACCGTCTGAATGCTTTGAGTTAGCATTCCCATCAACATTCAAGTATGTGGTAATTCATTTTAAGCATTATTTGCCTTCGAACATGCAAATAAGTCATAATGGACTTCCCATTTATACATTGTGCCTAAGTATATTTTAATTACACTAGACTTTCTGTGTTTTCCACAGTTTTACTTGCCCTTTTAACTTATGTTAGTGGTGTAGATCTCTATTGCAATGTATTTTTTAACATTTTACATTCAGGAAATTTATTTTGGGAATGTGTTATCATATTGGACAAAGTTCTAAGGGAAAGGTCGAATGGCAGTTGCAGCTAAACTTCGATTAATCCGGATACTTTCAGCTTTGTGATAAAAATGTACTGGAGTGTCAGGTAGGCGCAAATATGGGATACAATGTATCTTGGGGCGATTAAAACAGTCATCTAGACACAGGACAGCATTATCTGCCACACCGGACCGAAACAGTGCTTGAAATGACACATGGCGCCGAGATAGTAATAGTCGGTGCCCCAAATCAGGTTTTGTCCAGGGTTTTTAATTGTTTGAGCCTTTGCTAGAAGGAACTTAATGGCACATCTTTGTGAAGGTGCAATTTTCGTTGAAGAAGGTTTAAATCTCACCTTCGAGATGAGCTTTGTTATGTACCCCTATTGTTACTCCTGCATTTCTAAATTCTGTGCAGAGAAAAGTTTTGCAATCTCAGTTTTCACGTAATCATTATATTCAGTTAGCCCTTTGGACTCGCTGAAAAAGTCATTAGGCCTTAATAAGGATCTATATTCTTCGAGACTTTATTATCCGCAAACATGACATCTTGGGCTAGTAAATAATCAAAGTTATAAAACGGCTCATAATCAGTTACATTGAACGCTGATTTTGAACCCCAAGTAACCAAGTGTAAAGTATTGAGTGTTTGGCGATCTGTTTAAATTAATATCTACAACATCTTCAGTAGTTAAAATCAAACTGTTCAAAAGTAACAGAGTTTTACAGAAAGCTTGTTGGGAATTGTTTTACAGGGTCCAATCTGTCGTTCAAACATGTGCTGAAATATCTGTGAATACCTTACACTTCAAATTAAATCGAAAGATTGCCTTGGTAAATATTTTAGACAAACAGCATACTTCAAAGATCACTTCGTAATAAAATTCTGTATTTTAATGGGTAACAAGCTGTTACAGTCTTCACGAAATCAGCCATCAGATTACTGGCGTCGACTGTTTACAGTTTTTGGTGTTCTTATCAAACTTTAGGGCAGTAACATATTGTTTATCCTATAACCACATGTAATCCACATACTGACATATACATTGCTCCCACATATGTATTGCTCCCATTGTTAAATAATAGTTTTGGACATGTTACACTTACGGCAAAAGATCCAAACACACACACAAAAAACCAAAACAGATAATACCCACCCCAAAAAGCTTTTGTGAGTGCTATCATCATGCTTTGTTTAATCGTGTAATGCAACCAAAACTGTTGAGTAGATTTGAGTAGATTTTTTTGCAATTAATACGCCTTTGGAAAGACAACTTTGTCTTCGTGTTCAAATGCAGACTAAAAAGTGTCGAATGTATTTCTTGAATAACCAGTTGTGATTAAGAGTGATTGGATTGGACACTTTGAATGGGTAGGAGGGACCATGTACCAAACATCTCTCTTGATGCCACAGCATGATACTATCTTTTGCAGCCAAATATTCCAAGTATCCCTTATCAAGGTTTAATATTTATTATTTCTGTTTAAACTTTAATAGTACTGTAAAGACGGTATGGTTGTCACACGAAATTCCTGTAACGATAATGAGCTACTTTGCAAAATTGAAAGCTGGAAAGTATGTAAGAACGTAATATATAATGTGACTTCATCATCGTTGCGAACCGGTGAATTGAGATCTGTAGTCATTGATTTTTGACCTATGTTTCACTACAGAACATTTAAGAAATACCACTATTGACACCTAAGAACTAGCCATCTGATCATGTTTTGAACTTCCCCCTTAAAATGAAAAACTTAATTAGGGCCAAAAATACATTGGAGGTGGACAAATATATCTACCTGTATAAATATATATATATTTATATATATGCATATATATAATTATATATATATATATATATATATATATATATATATATATATATATATATATACAAATATAAAGAAGAGCATTCAGTGGTCACCATACAGCAAACATCTTCAGTCTCCAGTGTATACGGGTATATAACAATCTAACAATCTAAAGGAATAACATAAAATGTAAGAACTAATATTTATAGAGAGAGAGGGAGAGAGAGAGATAATATACCTGAATATACATGAATGTACATGAATATATATATATATATATACATATATATATATATATATATATATATATATATATATATGTTTGTATGTGTGTGTAGGCTATACAAATATATACGCATATGCTATTTGCCAACCAGTGCCTTGTGCTCTAACCGTGGTTGGTCTAATTCGAAACTTTTGTGGCGTGATGTTGGTAATTAGCACCAAAATTTAGTCATTTCGGCTTAAAAGTAAAAACAGCACTCTCGTACAGTATAATAACAAGTTAAAGGGCAAAGGAGGGCTAAGGCCCCATAAGATGTCATGTAATAAACTAAAAACAAACAACCAACCGACACCAAACAAGCCCAGTGACAATTAGATTCTACCACAGTCATGGAAGAACTTGTCAATGTTAACCTTAAAGCAGTGCACTGATGTGGAGTTAACTAGTACCCACTCAGGCAGGTTATTCCACTCGTTGACAACTCTATGAGAGAAGATGAATTTTGTAATGTCAAGCCTTGCAAAACACTTTACTTAACAGCAGGGTAATCCAAGAGGCAAACTTTACGAGCGAGAAAGTGTTGGTATATTATCACGTACTAGTTGTAATCATATTTAGAGAAATACCGAGATGGTCCAGACAAAAAAGCCAGGAACAATTTAAATAACGTGATTTTTCATTTGTTCCCCTCGTAGTGTTACTTGCTTTTTTACCCTCAATAGCTATAGACGTTTAATACCAGGGTGTAATTGTAAAACGTTTTGAACGAGTTGAACCTTCATTTTTGTGTCATTGAACCAGACAAACTTGAGAGCTTGTGTGAAGGATGTCAAAATATTGACACTAGAAGATATGAACAATGTGGTGTCTGGATCATGTAAACCAGATTGCCTGGTCAATAATCTGTAAGCGTTTGATTGTGTGTTAACGTGCTAAGTGTATTTGGTAAATTATGAATCATCTTTTTCATGAAAAGAAAAAGTTATCAATAAGTAAGTATACACTGTACGTGTAGATCATACTTTGAAAGCATTACTTCTATGGGAAAAGACTCAGAAATTTAATAGATGTAAATAAAGCATGTAATAACTTTATCTAGTTATGTAAAGTTGATTAAAGTCAAAGACAGGATAATGTGAAGGGTATGAATATTTGAATATTGTAGTGGGGATTTGAATAAAAGACCGCCTACATGATCATACTTTTGTCTATGGATATCCTCAAAGATACATACGATGATGCTTTGAACAAATGTATGACTGCATAGATCAGGGGTTTTCAACCTGGGGTACGCGTACCCCTAAATTATGCGCGATCAGTTCAGAGGCCATGTTCGTTTCACTGCTCGTGTACAATATCCTACACTTCTGTATGTAAGTATAATGGTAGAACAATATGAATTTCACCTGACTTAACAGTCAGTCAAAATAAAATTGTGGCATTACTTAAAGACACAATTTCAAGGTGACTGTGTATATGCAACTTTGCCAAGTGGAGTATCTGCAAAAAGAATATTTTTTTTCTGTGTGGGTACACATTCATACTCCCTGGGAACCCAGATAAGATAAGATGGGAAACTCCCGGTCTCGGCGTACTTCAAAAGTTATAACTCACTGAACTACAGAATAATGAGGGGCACAATGCATCAGCTTACAAATATGAACAGACGTACGTACATCAAGATGTTGACCGAGAGTAGAGGAACTGTAACTGCATTTAAAGGCAATAAAACAAAGTTTCCCAAATAAATTAGACCAAACAAGCTGATAGCTTTCCTTGAATGATAATAAAACTTCAAAAAGTAGAAAACATTGAAAACTAATCAATTTGTCCGCCACTGTAACATCAACGGACTACCAGACAATTTTTCCACAGGAGGCAGCATTGTGAAAATACCCAAGGGTACGATGTCTTTGTTTGACGACCTACAACTAACCAATGAGGTGAAACCTTGTCATTTAGTCTGTCATTGCAGGCATGCGTAATTTTTCAACTAGCACTTGCAGAGCTGCGTTTGAAACTGAGGTACCTACACGCTGTTGAGGGTGCTCTACGTTTAAATGACCAGCCGGTTTTCTCTCAGACTGTTGGAAATTCGTCGATGTTTCTAAGGTAAATTTCTTCTTATTACTCTATTTATATTAAAAAATGAATGTATTTGTGAACTAGAAGAGGCGTTAACGATGCTTTCTATATATATTTTCATACTTCGTGACTTGAAATTTGCAGTTTTTGTGATATGAAAAACTAATTAAAAGAGTGCTCAAAAGTTTTGAAATTCATCTCAGTTCCATTTGTCAAGTATACGTCAGTCATTTTCGGCACTAGCTTGAGACGTGCCATGTTGAATTTTTAAATAGTCGTCAATAGTTCAGTTTGTCGAAAAACCCTACATTTGATAGGTTTAGCACTCGGTTTGTGGCTCTTTGCCTTTGTATACACTTTTCATAAGGTCACGTAGAATAATGTCGTTTTTCATATATATTCAGCGAAGGTTATATGGCTTATGGCTTCTTACAAATTTTTATCAGATATGAAGGCAAGTATCGTTCATAGTTGCAAAACTCTACAACCCGCCATTTTGGTGTTGTCTAAAATGTTGCATAATGCAATAAAAGGACACGTTAATCAAATTTTTGCATTCTGTAGAACATGAAGTGGTATATTTTGATCAATGCTGAGAGACAGAAGTGCAAACGTATTTATTAATATTCAAGATTTGAAAACATGTACACTCATTTAATGATCAGATTTTATGTAAAAATAAGATGTTTCTACCAATTTATCTAACTTAAACCCCTTACATATGACACAGTAAGAGCAAACATTGATGCACGTAAGAATTGCCAAGAAGTCGTTGGTAAAATTCCAAACAGGTTTTTGAATAGGATATTTCAAAGTACATTCAACTTCGACATTCTTTATTTTTGACAGAGCAAGAAATACTCAACAAATTGTTAAAATGTTGAAGTTGCTTACTTTCATCTCATTACTAGCCATATGCAACTCCATTGCTCTCCCTACAGATGAGAGTGAGGTAAGATATTTCAATCTGTACATTTGCACCCCAAACAAAAAATAAAGGGGCTGTAAAAATCTCTTGTAGAACCCACATAGAAAAGTGAAACCGTTCATATGCTCCAACGGTGTTACAAACCCCATAACGGTGGGATTCAACGGTCTGCCCTTTAGACTCTCAAAAGGAGGAGATTTCGTATCCAAAATACCTGGTTCGTTCACACAAGTTTGTGGCTTGAACTAAAAACAGGTAGTGTGGTTCACTGGTTGCTTGCACAGAGTACGTAGAGGGTCCCTTGACTGGGTGTGATAATATGAGTGCAGTGTGTGATACCCGTGTACATTCCAGTGATTAGCATACCTGATAAACATTAAGACAGAGTTGGCATCAATAGTTTCTAAAGTAACACTATAAAATCTGAATGTATTAATAATCGTGGAAGGGAATCCATAATTCACGTTAAATAAGAATCGAGTATTATATTGGGCATACTTGGTTTTATTTTCTTACCATCCCCTTAAAGTTTTGAAAGAGATTCCAACACTGAAACATCCCAAAAGTTTACCGGTAAAATAACTAAAGAAGCCTAAAGGTTTTCTCAGTTTCTGTGGTTATCTTATTCCTAAGGGGGCAAGTTGCCCCTTGCCATGCATTCCCTGCGAAACCCACATCCCTGTATATATATATATATATATATATATATATATATATATATATATATATATATATTATATATATATATATATATATATATATAATAATATATATACTGCACATAACAATGGGAAACTTGCGTGAAACTCCTTTTTAGACACAAAACGCTGCCAAAATGCAGTGGTCTGAGCCATTCGTGTATTGTTACTATTGAGTTTACACCAGTACGATACCAGTACGTCGACCTCCGCAGTAATTGTAAGAAGGGGTAGGGCTCAAATTGCATTCTTTTTAACAAAAAACAAATTCAGTCAGGGATCCATATTTTAGATAACAGAAAATCAAATACATTATTGAAGACACTTGTTCTTATTTTCTTATTATCGCTCTTAAATTCCTCTATTTTGACCATTGAGTGTGTGAATGTGTAAGTGTTTGAACGTTTAAGTATGGGTGCACCCGTGGTATGTGCGGTCATGATCTGTGTATGTGTGCACTCATCAGCGTGGCCTTAGCGGGTGCCAGGGCAGCTGGCGAGTGCTCCACTCTCGCGCGTCTTTCCTAGCTCACGCGCGGCTCGAAACTTGCGTAGCTGCCCGAAAATTCGGTCACTGCGAAGAGCAGTAACGCGCGGCTGCACGTGTCTGCCTTGGAGCGCAGCCCGCCCTCAACATGTCCGTCTACTCAGTTCCTTCGGGGCAGCTTCGCTGCTGGGAAATTCCCTTGCATTCCCAGCGGGGTCCTTTGCCAGTACCCAGTAAGGCATCGAGTGTGCGCACTCACAGACACCTCCTTAGCGGGACGTAGGCAGCCGGCGAGAGCTAAGCTCTCGCACGTCTTTCTAGCTCACGCGCGGCTCGAAACTGGCGTTGTTGCCCGAGAATTCCGTCACTGGAATGAGAAGTCTCGCGCGGCTGCACGTGCCTGCCTTGCGAGCAGCCCGCCCTCCAGACACGTACGTCTACCGGGTGAGTTGGAGGTCAGCCAAGCTCATGGGGAAATCCCGTGAATTCCTTACCGGGTCCTGTGTACGTGTACCGGTAAGGCAGCGAGGGTGCGTATGGGTGTATGTGTGTGTGTGTGTGTATGTGTGTGTGTGTGTGAGCAAAAGGTGTGACGCAAACTCTTCCTACACCGTACGTCGTATCATGGTCGAACTTGGTAGGTAGGTATACCTGACTATTAAAATTTGCACATGCGCAATTGATGACGTTAGATGGTATGTTAGAGTACAGGGTCAGAGATCAAAGGTCAAATCAACTGAAAATTGTATCCTTCCATTTTTGCCCATCGATGCGAAAGAAATTGTCTTAAAACAGAATGATACATAGAGAACAAAAAGACGTTTTAAAGAAGTGCGTTTTAGTTGCTAAAGGTCGAGGTCAATGTTCAAATGCATTTCAAGGGTCAATTTAAGTTGGCCTAATAGGGGATCACACCGGACGCTGCGCTTGCAAAAAAGTTGTACACAAGAAATAACTTAAAGATGGCCACACCGGGGCTGCGTTGCGCAGGACAACGTCCGGTGTGATCCCCCCTTAAATTTGGCAAACACACACATTCACAATCGGTGGGTAGGTACCTGACCATGAATACTTGTGCATGCGTAGTTGATGAAGTCATAGGTTAAGGTCGACTAGTTAAAAACTGGATTTAACCATTGTTTGTACATCATTATGGTGGAAATGGTCATTAAACCGCATGTTATGTAAAGAACAATAAGAAAAATTTTAAAATAGGGCTTTTTGGTTAATAAGGATCAAGGTCAAGGGACAAATACAGTTCGAAATTCAAATTGGCCTTCATTTTGATAAAAACGTGCCCTACCATAACAGCTTCCGTTATAACTCCTTGCTTTGCGTAATTGATGACGTAATAGGTTAAAGGTCAAAGGTAAGCGTCGCTAAAAATTGAATTTTAGCCATTATTGCGCATCGTCATATATGGTGGAAATGGTCAATTAACCACATGGTATGAGAGAACGATTAGACAAATTTAAAAATGTGCTTTTTGTTGCTAAGGTTCGAAGTCAAAGGTCAAATGTGGGTCAAGTGTTAGTGGTCATAGTTCACATAACCTAAGGCAGGGGTGGGGAACCTTCGGTCCGCGGGCCGTGCGCGGCCCGCGAGACAATTTTGTCCGGTCCGCAAGGCAATTCATAAATGCAAAAGTGAGTTAAACGTTAAAAAGTAGATAATTTTGCAACTTAAAGTGAAGAAAAATAAAGTTGGTCCCAAAATGCGATACTTTTCGGCGCGCTTCACGCGCACTTTTCGTTCACTATTGCTTCATACATAAATAAGAGGACAAATGGTCATATTGTGATACTCCTGGTCTGCGTAGCCTTGCACAGTCAATGCCATTAAAAGTTAGTGGATGAGCATTCTATTGCCTACAAATATGCACAAACTCAATAGCTTCTGGGGGTATCGCGCTAGTTCCTTACCTAGGCTTATCCCCTAACCCCACCAGGGCCTGTTTGGGTCTACTTGGCCTGCGCCCTTTGGGGAAAGCTTTTTGCGCCCTCACTATCTGCGGCCCTCGAGTGGATTATGACTATCAAAACGGCCGGTCAAGGGAAAAAGGTTCCCCACCTATGACCTAAGGGATGCTTTGTAATTCTCTGCCTAACAGTATGTTGGGAAGTTTCGTTCACCACAAGATATGTAGAGAATACCTGGGAGCTAATAATATATGTATAATAATGTAACCCACTCCCTTTTGGGATATTGTAAGAAAAACTGAAACCCCTAAATTCAAAATGGTGACAGGTGCTTCAATATTTTTTATTGAAGCAGCAATTTTTGGAGGGAGGGACAATCGCGCCTCTAGTCCCCCCCCCCCCACCCTTCTAGCTACGCTACTGCTTGCTGCTATTCTGGGCTGGCAAAGAAAATCCTACTTCGTCCAGGTGTAATCGGAAATGCTCATGACTCTGAGTATTTGGTCGACGATGGTTACGAATTTCCATTAAACTAATATCTCAGTCTAACGAGGTCGAGTTAATGAGGATATTGGTTATTGGTGGGGTAAGAGGTTGGTTGCAAGGTTTTGGAAAGGATAAATTCCACTCAAGCTACCTTACGTGAAGAAATAAGGAAGCAATCCTATTCAAGTTATCGTACAGAGAGCGTCAGTAGTGAGACTCCTATTCACATAGGAAACGCAAAGTGCCCAGAGAACATTTTATTCAACATTTAGATTTCATTGTGAATAGAGAGACCATGATGTAGCCATGACGTACGTCTATTATTTTTAGTCACCATTGTTACTGAAAGTTTTATTGATGAGTTTACGCGAGGCAACTCGAAGAAACTATTTTAGTATTTGTGAGACATTCAGCATTGATGTTTTACGACATTTTACATTGCATATGTTATTTATTACATTATATCCTTTGATCTCTGGTCTCGTTATCTTTTCTTTTTTAAAAGATTGGAATAAAGTAAGGAGGGCTAGTGGATCCCTTGCACCCTCATATCGCCTATTCAGCTAGACACTTAATGTACTTTAAATGTCAGTGCCTTTTTCCTAAACTTTCTACTCACCTTTTCCCAGCTATTTTGCAATCTCGATATGTGATATACGCAATTATAAACAGTAAGCGTAACGTTTTGAGCAATAAGATAGTATTTACAAAATTGAATTACCTTAAGTCATGTATACATCATTCAAGAACCATTTACCTTATTCCCTTCTACTGTTGTTTTTCTGAACTTGGTTGTTTTCATTTTTGATTCCTTGCCAAAGGCGAAAGGAGTTACTTACATGAGGTTTAACGTCCCAGTTTCCAACCAATTGGTTCAAGTCGAGACGACCACGGCCTTTTTTTCAGTTGTGGCTCACTGGCTTGTTTTCCCTACTCCATTGCTTATGCTGAGCACCAAGCACAAAGGCAGTAGGTTCCATTTTTATAGTCTTTGGTATGACCCGACCAGGAATTGAACCCTAGACCTTCCGGCTGCAAGTCGGATGCTCTAACCACTTGGCCACTGCAGTCGGCCGATACCCCGCGGAGCGGACGAAGTTTTTTCGTTCAGATCATCGCTGCGAAAAAACAAACGTCCGCAGGCTTTGGAAACAAATTCCTTTCATCTGCGTAGAAATCCAACGCAAACTTCATTTACATAGCTCTCCGTGTGTGCATACACACAGTACAGCGACTCCTTAACTAGTTACTAACAACCTACCACTCAGCCACGAGAAAAGACAGTTCGATATCTTTCAACCGAAGATTATTTTTCAGCTTCTAAACGAACTCTTTGATGTCAGTTGTCATTGTTTGTAAGAGACTGTCCATGATCAAGACTTTCATCTAAATTAGAAGCTTTAAACGGACGAAATGTATTATGGTTTAAACGAATTTGTGGTCAACGTAGCGTGGTAAAGATCCGAGTCATTGAGCACCGTCTACCTTAGGAATAGACCAATTGCCGTTCATGCTCATGAATATTAAGTTCATCAACTTTTGGGCTCAGTGAAAGGAATTTATGGCTATCGCCGGCAGGCTCTGACTGGCGGCAGCCTAAAGGGGCGGCAGCCACAGAGGCGCTACGTAGGCTAGTCGGCCGAAGGCGAAAGGAATCTATGCAATCACGCGAGTGTATGTATGTGTCTTTGTGATGCTTGGCTTGTAAACACGATATCTCAAGATAGCAATGATGGACAATTTTCATACTTGGTATGTAACATTATCCTATTAAGAGTAAGACCCCTGTTGTTTTCAGTGGAGGTCAGAGGTCATTTGAGGTCATCAGAGGCCAAAACCGAAACCTTGAAAACCACTAGATTTGAAGACAGGGATGATGGATACTTTTTCATACTTGGTATATAGATGTTTTACTTTAAGAGAGAGGGAACCCTATGAGTTTGTTGGAGGTCGAAGGTCATTATGAGGTCATCAGAGGTGAAACTACGAAAACCTCTCAAACTAAATAGACAGTTAGCGTTACTTCCAAACTGTGTCCATCGCTTCGTGACCAACGAAAAGTTAAGGCTGAATTTTTCTACCATTCCAAACATAAAATTCGGAGAACAACATTTATTTTTTCACAAACATAACTGTTACAGTAATAATTCGAATTTGGTTTACCTAATTATGAACAGGTGTACATGATGCTGTGGCTATAGCATTATTAGAAATTTCATATGCTTAAAGAGTTCTCTGATGGCGTAGTGGATAAGTGCTTGGTTTATCACACAGACGGCCCGGGTTCGAATCCCTTCTAAGACACGTCCTTTTTCCATTTTTTTTAAGTTTGTTCAATTTTTGGTGGGTTTCAAAGGTCATGTGAAGTCAGCAGAGGTCAAACTGTGAAAACGTCTTAAAAATGTTACAGTCAAGAAGTATAAATTTGAATGATAAACACAAAGCAACCCCTTTCGGCAAGGAATCTAAGCCTTTGGGCTTTCTGGTTTAAATCGTTATCTAATACATCCATGTATTCTAAAGTATGCAGCGCAGTATCTATACATTCAGAATGCTTCCTTTTTCCCTACTTAATTTGATATACTTTCTCCTTCGCTTTGTTTAGAAATTTTAAAATACAGTCGGTGGCATGTCTGTAGGATTTCGGCATCAAAAATTTACTCACATGCATCCCTGCAACTTTTTAAACCATAAAAATTTTAAGCATGCTTGTCATTCAAATTCCATATCGTTATTGTGAAAATCGCCTTCGCAAGTTAAACTCAGTATACCAAATCAGAAGACGTTTTGTTAAGTAGTGTGAAAGGAATGCGTCCCATAGTAAAAGCCAAATGTTTGACCCAGAAGTAAGAGCATAAGCCTTTCAGCCGGAATACCAGGGATCGAAGGAACCCTTTTTGTTCCCCCATGGTGCCTAGCATAAACATTTGGAACAGGGGTAACATTGTGGTTGTCGAAAAGTTCATGAGCAAATATGTCAGCATTGGAAATAATATACAGATTGTGAAAGATTTATGTATATCGTTTTGCGCGTTGAGAAACATTAGATAAATGTGCTTAAGAACTCCCAAATATTACTCTCAGACAATATGACTACTATTTTTGAAGATTTTCTTATCCGTTGACATGCAATGACTGGTGGTTTACCTTTATTTGCGTGTGGACTGCAAAGCAAAGTTTGCGTTTGCTTTATCAGGACTTGTCTTTTGAAGTGAACGGAGTTGAACACCACGAAACAAGAAAAGTTGAGGGCAGAGTCGTTACTTTGACTGATGCAATGGACGGATTCATAGTCATTCTCGACTTTAAACGGGTAAGTATTTGTAGCCAGTTGAGTTAGGCTTACACTAGCTCTTACAACATTTCAACAATTTACAACATGTACAAATAATACCGGCTCTTAATTGTCATAATGTTAGAGAGAGATGTGCCCAGTTTTGACTAACCCTTGAATTCATAAAATAATGGCCTTGCATTTTAATGAGAAAATATGTGTTAAGGAGGTGGTAGATTAAACGTACAAAGAGTTCATTGATCAAAGTATGAAGGTCCGGCCGAAGAGTAAGGTAGACGCCTATTGGACTGATTATTAATGAAACACTGAAACCATGTATTTTCGACTTGTTAGCATTCAGAAAAATTCGAAAAATTCATGTATACGGGTATCTTCTGGAGGAATGGCAAAATATAGGGGAAAGGTATCTGTAAAGTGTCAGAGTGTTGTAAAGTCCAAACTTTTATAGGAGTAAGGGAAATTAAATGGCTATTGTTTTACATCTAAAGCCCCCCCCCCCCCCCCACCCCCCCCCCCCCCCACACCCCCCCCCCCCCCCCCCCCCCCCACCACACCCCCACCACTCCCAGCACCACCCCCCCCCCACCCCCCCCCCCCCCGACCACCCCCCCCCCCCCCCACCCCCCCCCCCCCCCACCCCCCCCCCCCCCCACCCACACCCACCGCCACCCCCCCCCCGCACCACCCCCCCCCCCCCCCCCCCCCCCCCCCCCCCACCTCCCCCCCCCCCCCCCCCCCCAACCCCCCCAACCCCCACCCCCCCCGTCCCCCCCCACCCCACCCACCTGCCCCGCCCCCCACACCCCCCCCCCCGCCAACCCGCCCCCCCACCCACCCCCCCCCCCCCCCACCCCCCCCCCCCCCCACCCCCCCCCCCCCCCACCCCCCCCCCCCCCCACCCCCCCCCCCCCCCACCAAAAATTCCCCCGGAAAAATAATTTTTTTCCCAAATAAACCAATTTTAAATTGGGTATTTAAAATAAAAAACATTTAATTATTGGAAAATTTAAAATTAATTTTAAAACCTTTTATATACTTTTTATTAAACCCCAATAACCCTAAAAATTTGAAAAACCAAAAATTTTTTAAATTTAATCTAACCCAAAAACATAATTTAATTAATAAAAATATGGGAAAAGGGCCCCTTTCCAAAAAGGCATACATCAAATAGCCTTTAAAAACTTTACGGGAGCCCCAAAACGTTTTCCCCGGTGTAGGAAGCTTTGGGGAAACATCTTTGGCCAAAATGCAAGCGTGAATGTGCGCGCCATTTTCCCTTTTCCCTTCGTGACCCTTTTTTTTGTCAAGAGGACGCTTTTCCCCCCGGGCCGTTTTTTTTTTAAAAACAAAATTACAGTTTGAAACAGGTATGGACAGTCAGAAAAAAACCCGGGGCCTCCTCTGTGTACTGTTAGTGACGGTGCTTTTTGGAAGTTACGCGTCATCGCGTCTCGGGCACCATACGAAATGCGGCCCACACGCGTTTGTACTTCAAAAAAGGAGGACCACTCCAAACACAAGGAAAAATTTGAAAAAAAAAAACCCAAACTTTTGGGTCACACAATCATGAATCATGGGGTAAGATTTTCCACTAAGTAATTACAAAAAAAAGGCCCCTAGCGACCCCTAAGGGGTAACAAAGGATTTTTTTTTTAGCGTGTACATCAAAGAAATTTTGCGGTTTCCTTATTTTTACTTGTAGCTGCGCGTTTCTTTGGGGAAAAGGGTGGAATTGAGTAAAGTAACCTACATCACGTGACCCCCCCAGGGGGCGGTTTAGTTTTTTCGGTATTCCGGGTTGACTTTCGTCCTCCCGTTTTTTTTAAAACTTAGTGGAAAAAAAGTGAAAGTGACCCAGACGGGATTTTTGGGCCCCGAACCCAAAAGCCCTTTCCGGGTGGACAGGCCTTAATAGGAAACTTTTTACTGTTTATGTGAGAATATGGAACCTTCAAGCCTTTTAATGAAGTAATTTCCCGGTATTTTATGGACCAGTATTTCTTTAATTCTAGATCTATTTAAAAGGCTTTCGTATCATTTCATTTTTCGAACATACTGACCCCTGTCACGATGCATTTCAGTCTCGCAGCTATGATCTTTTCTCTCTCGGGGTCCTCTCCCCCCCCCCCTCCCAGTGTAACTTCAAAGTCTCTGAGCTACAGCAGGGAAAAACGCAAATTTAAAATGCAAAATGATCGAGCCACGGGGACACCGGGAAAAAAACGGGATAAGCACGAACCCTCTTTCACGCCAACCCACACTTTAAGATCCAGTTACCTACCCAAAATCCAATTAACTGTACATGTACCTTACATTATATCTGTGCATTAAAAAGTTGGCCCACATATTGAACACCTGAACGTTTGCAAAAATTCATACGATCGGGCCTGCATGTAACATGCATTTCTCCTTACAAAGAGTTTTGGTCTCATATTTAACAATGACCATCTCACTCACACGATGTATCCATCGTCTTCCGAACCTCTTCCTGAATTCTGCATGATTCCTGATTGGATAAAACGTTAAAATTCAAACAATAATGTCGATTTTCAAATGATAATGTATGCACCATTTTATGTATACGGAATTACATAAACGAAGGAAACTTGAAAATCGGGCTCTCTTTCTTACGGATTGTTTTTACTTTGTTCTGTTAATGATTTTAAGTTGACAAAAACTACGTTACCAATACCAATGAGTTAATCAGTAATAATGAAACGTACCCGGAAGTAGTCTATGTTGTAGCCTACAGAGAATGTCTATCCTATACTAAAAAGATTAGCAAACACATGACGAAAATCGAGATAAAATATATAACATCTTCAAAAAAAGTCAAAATCTACCCAGTTTTAGTTCATGTATGACCAAATAGTCTCTTAAGTGTACATTTGATCGGAGGGTGTTCACAATTGAAAAAACTAGGTGGTTAAACCACGAAAAAACCTGTGGTTTGAACATATCCCTTTTCAAATTTTCAAAACCCGTCCGTTGGTCCCTTTTTAAATCACCGCCTTGTTTATGTTGTTTTAATCAGAATACAAGGTAACACAAAATTCAGAAAAAAGAATAGAAAGTCTTAGAATCTTGGTACGCACGTACCTGAAGGTTAGGTAACCAGGCTACCTCCAAGAAAACGGACACAGTATTAAAGTTAAATCGCTCAGATTTTTGTCAAGAAGGAAGTATTCTCATGACAAAATACAAAATGAATGGTTTGTATAAAACAGGAACACGATTTAAAAAAGGCCGGGAAAAAGTTTACACTGTGATTTTGAACTTTGTAAAAGGGTTTTTGTTTCAATCGGGTACATTTTTTTGGGGTTTTGGGGAAAAAAGGGGTTTTTTTTTACTGCTCTTAAAATAAATTGCTTGTAGGGTCTCCCAAAAAATAAATTTCTGGTTATGTCAATAATAAACTTGAAGTTAACACTCATGCAAATTTGGGGGGAATGAAAGGGAAATTTCCCCTTAAAGATTTGCATTGCAAAGTAAAAAAACTTCTTTAACTTTTCTTTCTAGACTTTATTTTAAAATTTCATTTTGTTTACCCGGAAAAAAAGTTTCATGTAATGGACCTGTTTGTCATTACCATTTATTGGTTAAAAAAATGTTTAATTTGCAAACTTTAAAAATTTTTTGGGAAAAAGGTTAAACCCTCCAAACCAGGGAAATGATACATATGGGAAATTTTTAATAATTTTATATATATAAATATATATATATATATATATATAAAATTTTATATATATATATTATATATATATAATATTTTATATAAAAACTATCAAAAAAAAAATATTTTAATACTGCGAAGTTTGAATTTTAAAAAAGGTAAAAATCAAGGCCTAATATGAAGCTCACTATGGCCTTTTTTATACTGTTTTTATATTTTTTCCAACATTTTCATAAATGTTTTTGCTAAGAATTCAAATTCTATTGTGGGGGGGGGGGTCCCTTCAAAATCTAAAACCTTTACTGAAAAAGGTTTCTGGAAGGGGGAAAGTGGGCTTATAAAGAAAAGATGTTTTAAAAAATAATTTTCACCCTTTTTTTTAAATTAGGCTTATAAAATTTTTTACGAAAACCACAATATCGGGCATTTAAAAGGGTTAAAAAAAACCCAAAAAACTTAAAAATTTACATGTTTTTTGGGGTGGGTTTTTTAAGAAAAGGGTTCCTATGAGGGGGAAATTTTCCAAAAAAAGTTGATTAACTTTTAAGGAAAATTTAAAAATCACAGAATAAAAAAAAAAAAAACATAACAGGTTTTTATCAATAAAAATTTATCTTAAAAACAAAAACAATTTAAGGAAAATTATTTTATTTAAAGGGGCTTTCCCCAACAATTTACAAAAAATTAAATTAAAAGGAAGGAAAACCCTTTTAAAAACCCTTTTGAAATTAGTAACATTTGGAAACCCAACCAAAAGGGGGTTTTTTAAAAAAAAAGGGGAATAAAACAGAAAAATTAAGGTTTGTACCGGGGGCATTTCCGGGGGGGTGGAAAAAACTTTAAATTCTTTTCCCCTTTTTTTTAAAATCCAAGATAAAAAAAAACAAAAAAGTTTAACTGGTCCCTTTTTTTTGGGGCCCCTTTTAAGCCCCCTTTTTCCCTTTTAGGCCCCAGTAAAAAAAAGAATTTTAACTTAAATTTTTGAATTTAGGGGGGGGGGATAACCCTAAAATTTTAACCAAATTGGGGGGTTTAAGAAGAAAAGGGTAATTTTTTCAACAAAAGGGAAAATTAAAAAGAAAATTTTTTATTTTAAAAAAAAGGGCGTTTTTCTAAACCCTGCCCTTTTAAAAATAAGTCAGGGGGGGTTTGAGAAAAAAAAATTTAAAATTTTTAAAAAATTTAAAAAAATCCCTTTTAAAAATAAGGTCCCAAAACAGATAAAAAAAGGGGGAAACCCTTTCCACTTAAAAGGGGAAAACCCCCCCCTTTTGGGAAAAATGTAGTAATTCTTTCATATCTCTAAAACCCGTTGAAAAAATTTTCCCCAAAATTGTAAATTTAGTTTTTTTCATAAAAATTATTTCAAAAACCCCCTTTAAACTTTTTAAAAAAAGGCCAAAGGGAAAAAATTTTTTCCCCAGTTAATTTAAAAAGAATAATTAGGATCGTGTTTTTAGGAGGTTTCTTGGGGCCCCTTAAATGCTCCCCTTTTTCTAAAACTTTAAATTCGGTAAAGGGGAAAAATGTCAGTTTTAAAGTATAAAGAAAAAGAGACCCCCAAAAAGAGAAAAAGGTACTTCCTTTGCCAGTCTCCCGGGGGGTAAGAATGTCCCACAAGGGGGGGGAAAAACAATTGCAACTGGGTTATCTCTTTAAAAAAGAAACTAAAACATTGACGTTGCATATTAAGGTATGTTAAGGCACACGAACCAGCGGCTATAAAAGGAGGCTGCAACCCCCGGGGCATAGGGCAAAACGTATTTCTCGTAACCTGTGCTTTGCGCCGTCACAGGTGAACTGAGATATCAATCCTTGCATGAAGTTTTTCCCACCGGTCCCTGTTGTGTCACCTATTTTCCGACAGTCGGACGGAATTCTTGAAATGCTCAGGTTCAGATACGCATCAGCCGCAGAACTAACCTCGGTTGCCAAGACTCTCAGCTATGATCCGCTTTGATGTGGGGTTTAAGGTCGGACAGCAAACTGTCTCTTATATCTTTCTTGACATTTCTATATGACTTTCACTTGGTTAGGAAGCTAACACCAAAAGGGCCCCAAAGGGGGGGGGTTTTTTTCCCCTTAAAAAAGGGGGGGGAAAAATAAAAAAAAATTTTAAAAAGAAAAAATTTTTAAAATTTTAAAAATATATATATATATATATATATAAATAAAATTTTTTTTTTTAAAAAAAAAAATAAAAAATATATATATATGAAATTTAAAAGGGGAAAATTTTAAAAAAATTTTTTTTTTTAAAAAAAAAATTTTTTAAAAATTAAAAATTATTTTAAAAAAAAAAAAAAAAAAATTTTTTAAAAATTTTTTTTTAAAAATTTTTTTTTTTTTTTTAAAAAAAATTTTTTTTAAAAAAAATTTTTAAAAAAAAAAAATTTTTTAAAAAAGGGTTTTCCCAAAATTCTTTTTTCCCCCAAAAAACCCCCCTTTTTTTAAAAAAGGGATTTTAAAAATTTTTAAAAAACCCCGGGGGGGGGGTCCTTTTTTAAAATTTTAAAAACATTTTTTAAAAAATTTTTTTTTGGGGTTTTGGGCCCTTTAATTTTTTAAAAAAAAAACCCCTTTTACCGGAAAAGGCCAAATTCCCCTTTTAAAAAAAAAATAAAATTTTTTTTTTTAAAAACCCCAAAAAAAAAATTAAACCTTTTCCCCCGGGCCCCCTTTTTTAAAAGGGTTTTTTAAAAAAAATTTTTTTTTTTGGAAAATTTTTTCCCCAAAAGGGTTTTAAAAAAAGGGAAAAAAAAAAAATTTTCCCCCCCCTTTTTTTTAAAAAAAAAAAAAGAAAAAATTTTTTTTTTCCCCCCTTTAAAAAAAATTTTTGAAAAAAAAAAAGGAAAAAGCCCCCCCCTTAAAAATTTTGGGGCCCCCCCAAAGGGGGGGGGCCCCCCCTTTTTTCCCCCCAAAAAAAAGGGCTGGCCCCAAAAAAAAAACCGGGGGGAAAAAAAAAAAAAAAAAGGGAAAAAGGGGAAAAAAAAAAGGAAAAAAAAAAGGGTTTTTTAAAAAAAAAAAAAAAAGGTTTTGGGGGGTTTTTTTCCCTTTTCCCCTTTTTGGGGAAAAAAAACCCCCCCAAAGAAAGGGGCCCCCCCCCCCCCCCCAAAACCCAAAAACCCCCCCCCCCCGGGGGAAAAAGGGGGGGGGGGGGGGGGGAAAACCCCGGGGGGGGCCCCCCCCCTTTTTCCCCCCCCCAAAAAACGTTTAAAATTTAAAAACGGGCCCCCCCCCCTTTTTAAAATTTTTTAAAAAAAAAATTTTTTTAAAAAAAAGGGTTTTTTTTTTTTAAAAAATTTTTTTTTCCCCCAAGCCAAATTTTTTTTTTTCCCAAAAAAAATTTTCCCGGAAACCCCCAAAAAATTTTTTTTTTCCCCAAAATTTCAACCTTTTTTTTTTTTTCCCCCCAACCCCCAAAAAAAAAAAAAAATTTTTGGGTTTTTTTCCCCCCCCCCCCTTTTTCCCCTTTTCCCCTTTTTAAAAACCCCCCCCCCTTTAAAATAACCCCCCCCCTTTTAAACCCCCCCCTTCCCCCTTTCCCCCCCCCCCTTTCCCCCTTTTACCCCCCCCCAAAAACCCCCCCCCAAAAAACCCCCACCCCCCCTTTCCCCCCTTGGGGTTTTTTTTTTTAAAAAATTTCCCCTTTAAACCCCCCCCGGGGGTTTTTTTTTTTGGGGGCCCCCCCCCCCCCTTTTCCCCGGGCCCCCTTTTTTCCTTCCCCCCCGCCCCCCGTTTTGGGGGGCCCCCCCCCCCCCCTCCCAAAAAAACCCCGGGAAAAATTTTTCCCCCCCCCAAAAAAAAAACCCCCCCCAAATTTTTTCCCCCCCCAAAAAAAAACCCCCCCCCCCCCCCCCAAAAAAAAAACCCCACCCCAAATTTTTGGGGAACCCCCTTTTTTAAATTTCCCCAAACCCCTTTTTTAAAAAAAAACCCGGGGGGGGTTTTGGGGGGGGGAAAAAAAAAAAAAAACCCCCCCCCAAATTTTTAAAATTTTTCCCCCCGGGGGGGGCCCCCCCAAAAGGGGAATTAAAGGCTTCTATATAGGCGCACTATTGCGGGTCATGTGACATTCTTGCAAATCCACTTTCTGCAACTGATTTTAAGGTCTCACTTTATCATCACCAGTGGGAAAGCAAGACCCTTACTCTACCATAGAGTAGGCATCCTTAGTCCGTTTTCTAAACCCTAACCTCGACTTCAACCACATTTTGCAAACACCCTAGGATCCAGTTTACCCACAAACATCCTGGGAAAAAAAATAATGCATCCTGGGAAAAAAATAATGCGTGCCGAGCGTGTCTTCCCTTCACTGTAGTCTCAGGCTTTTAACTTTTGAACACCAAAATGAAACAGATACAGACCACGTCCTGGCGTTCAAAGCATATTTTGGACGCTTGTGTTAAGATTCTGAACACTTTTTCTCCCTTTCTGAACGCTGGACGCCTATTTGAACACTTACCGTATTTAAACGCCTGACGCGTCTAGTGTTCAAATGCTAAACGCATAGTGTTCCACATGGTCCAGCTCCTCAAGTATAGTGGCATGACGTGACGAGTAGCCTTGGATAATGTATTGTGAACTAAAACATACCTTTCCTACATGAGACTTAATTTTTCCCCAGCGATTATGCTAAAACCTCAGAGCATCCTGGGGCTTCGCCCTCTGGACCCCACCAGTTGCCTTAAGGCGAGCCTAGTGTTTTAGCCAGCCCCTGTTTGTGCGACAATGTCGCCTAAACGGCGACAAATGTCGCATAATAAAAATCTGACAAGCAAATTCTACCTGGGTGTAAATTTTGAGGTTCCTCATTAAGGAAGAAATCCACTCAAATATTGCACCATTTGCAATCTACGCACCTTTAAATTCCAAAAATTTCCAAAGGAGAGGGGGCACTCCCTCCCCTTAGACCCCTCCCCAGGCCAAAGATCAGTAAATATGACATTGAGAAAACGTCCTTGCTAGAACATTGGTGGACCTCTGGATTCCAACCGCTTAAAACTATAGCGGCTTGACAAGAGGAATAGCCTAACACATCAAAATTATGGGAATCTTTGCATTTTATGATGCATTACGAACAAAAATATATCCATCCTGAGACTTAATTTTTCATACAGAGATATGCTTAAACCTCAGAGTTTCCGGGGGCTTGTTGCCCTGCCCCCTCCCTCGGGGATATGCCCTTAGACCCCACCATGAGCCCTAAGGCGGGCCCCTGGACCCCCCCCCCCCAAGAAAACACCTTAGCTACGCCCCTGCCCGAAACCCGAAACCCGAAGAAAAAAAAAACAGCATTTTAAGGCATTTTTAGGTTTTAGGCATTGCATCTTACTTATTGAGTCGAAAAGCGAACCTCCGTAGTAATAATCGCAATAGAAAGTGCAAACACTTTCAAGACTTTACATTAAACACGAACGGCCTCCTACTTTACTACAATATGAGTAAGTGGAAAACTAGCACACACTACACCGACCCGACAGCGACACTCCAGTGAAAACCAGTCGTGTGCCGGGCAGACGAGTCGCCTGAGTCGGTTAAGTGTGTGTTCCAAATTTTGTTCTCGACCCGACAGTCGGTTCCAATTGCGATCCGACAGGCTTTGTTGTGACGACATCGGAAATATCAAACTGGTTGGTATTCGTAGTGGAGTCGGGGACGGGGTTAGTGGTCCCGCCGCACTTGAGTAAAATCGTGGCAGTGTACAACTGCCAGCGACCCAGTTTGAACCATTTTTATGAATTAGCCAACAAAGAACGGTTTGCGAGATCAGACGACGGTCGCAGAAAGTCAATGTGTTCGTACTCATATGTAATTGATGAACAGTAGATAGACTCATATCCATCTCGGCAGAGTGTTGTGTAGTTAATCTAACGTAACTGACCAGGGGTGTTCCAGAACTCGTCCCCGATAAGCAGTCGGGTTTAGTTGCATCACATTCCAAAAACTTTTTTTTCACAGTGTCTGATTCCTGGCAGACAATTATGCAATACGGCACTTTTATTTTCCCGACAACTTGGATTTCTTTAAAAGACAATGGTTTTCCCGAATAGCGTGGTAGAGAAGACTTACAAACACAGATCCACAGAACCTTTTAAATATGATTGCTTTCCCAACATCATATGATGATTTTTCCCACAAACAGAATGGTGTCCCATTCAGATAAGTCTGGGACAGGTTACCTCTCTGGTTAAACGTATCCAAACATGGCATTACCACCTAGGTGGTACTTCCAAGATCCAAAGTAATATTTCCACCGGACACTAATTCGCTCAAAACGTTGTGGTCTGTGGTCATAAAGTTTCCCGATAGTTCTGTAGCCCCAAATAAAAGGTTTTTATCGACAGTAAGTAAATGCAAAAGAAAGTGACCATTTTTTCCCGGCGGGCCGTAAAATTTCCAGACAGACGACAGTTGAAAATTTGAAAACCTACCGAAAAACGCACCTCAACTTTTGGCAATGTCAATTTGACCTTGGTGCCCCACCCCTCCCTTTTTATATGTCTGCTACAACAGCAAGGTCAATTTGGTCAGGAAGTACCAACTCCGTGGTAGTGTCGTCATGGTAGGAACATAGTAACGTCTTGACGTGGGGCTCAGTTGCCCATCTAAGGGCGCATTGACTGATGTCTTAGAATACAAACAGCGTGTTTCCTTTATGGAATTAAAGTAAAAATTCCATAGGATTCATCTCAAGTTTTAATTCATATGTTGAAGATATTTTATTTTTAGCTTTCGTATTAAAGGACGAATCGTCCATTCTGGACTCGCACAAGAGTAAAATTCGACGGTACAGAGCAATGTAGAAGGATAGGGCTGACAGGGGTGAGGTGGGTCATTTCCAAATTTTAGAGTCAGCTAGTATAATCGGGATGGAAAAAATTGTGCTTTAATCCTGTTAAAAGCAATAAAGCAATTGTTGTAAGGTGTGACCCATGCTATGTTAGTATGGACTTTGCATATTGATCTTACAGACTGAGGGGAGTGACATAAGAACGACTTATGTTTCAATGACGGGATGCCAGAGGACATTATGTTATCGGGATGTCGAATTTAATATAATTTCATTCAATACATATTTAAAAAAAGAAAAACTTTTAATTAATAGACTATTAGCAATAGGTACTGTGCTTATTTTCTACAATTCGCAAATTAAGGCAAACGTTAGTGATGTAGCAAACAACAGGTTAACAAAAGAACAAAATAGAATATAAAAGAACGTTGCAATTTCCAAAATCAACATTGTGAGCGATTGAATCAATCCTAGAGCAGCTACGCTGTTGCTACACGTTGTATTACTGAATAAAGAATGAGATGTGGTGACAAATTAACACAGAACGAGTTAGGAATTTGAGAAGTGCGTTTGACATTTAAATAAGTTTACAGGTTTACAGGTGGATATATAAAAATACTTAACTCTTGAACACTGTTTTCAGAGTACAGATAGACGAAATTGCGGTCAATTTGGTAGTATTATATGCAAATGTGAACACTACCAAAGAACAATCCATCGCACAATTTAAGCTAGCCACATGGGAGTCAACAACTTCTCAAAAGCGGTGGTGGTGATCATGGGGTACTGGAGGGACATAACCTATACGAAAATAATTCCAGTGTAAATCGCACGTGATTTACACTTGAAATTGAAAAACGAGGAAATTTACACTTGAATTAAGAAACGAGGGATCCGGGGCACTTCAGCGGGCCCCGGAACAAAAGATCTGAACTGTAATCTGAGGCACTTTCCCTCCACTTTAATTTATACAATGACTGTTTCTACCATTTTCAAATCTGATTTTTGATTCCTTGCGGAAGGGGAATCCCAAAAAAAGGGGGGGAAAAAAAAATTTTTTTTTGGGGGGGAAATTTTATTTAAAAAAAAAAAAAAAAAAACAAAAAAAAATTTTTTTAAAAAAAACCCCCCTTTTAAAAAAAAAAGTGGGGAAAAAAAAAAAAAAAAAAAAAATTTAAAAAAAATTTTAAAATTTTTTGGGGCTTTTTTAATTTAAACTAGGGGGGGTTTTTTTTAAAATTTTAAAAAAGGTTTTTTTAAAAAAATTAAATTAAAGGGGTTTTCCGGGGAAAAAAAAAGGGGGTTTTTAAAACTCCCCTTTAAAACTTTTTTGGGGGAAAAAAAAGGGGGGGGAAAAATTTTTTTTTTTAAAAAAAAATTTTTTTTTAAAAAGGGAACCAAAATTTTAAAAGGGGGGTTTTTTAAAAGGGGGGGTTTTTTTAAAAATTTTTTAAAAATTTTTTTTTTGGGGGGGGAAAAAAAGGGAAAAACCAAAGAAAAAAATTTTTAAAAAAAGGGGAAAAAAAAAACCCCTTTTTTTTTTTCCCCCCAAAAAAATTTTAAAAAATTTTTTTAAAATTTTATTTTTTTTGGGAAAAGGTTTGGGGGGGGGGGGGTTTTTTTTAAAGGGGGGGAAAAAAAACCCCTTTCCCCCCCCAAAAAAAAAAAAAAATTTTTTATTTTTTAAAAAAAAAAAATACAAAAAAAAGGGGAAATTTTTTTTGGGGGGGCCCCAAGGGGGTTTTGGGGGGGGAAAAAAATATTTTTTTTAAAAAAATAAAAAAAAAAAAGGGGTTTTTGGGGGAAAAAAAGGGGGGGGGGGGTTTTTTTTCCCCCCAAAAAAATTTTAAAATTTTTTTTTTAAAAAATTCCAGGGTTTTTTTTTTTTAAAAAATTTTTTTTTTAAAAAATTCTTTTTTAAATTTTTTTTTCCCATTTTTTTGGGAAAAAAAAAAAAAAATTTTTTTTTCCAAAAAAGGGGTTTTTTTTTCCCCCTTTTTAAATTTTGGGGGGTTTTGTTTAAGGGCCCTAGGGGGGAAAAAAAACCAACCCAAAAAAAAAATTTTTAAAAAAAAATTTTTTTTTTTTTTTAAGGGTTTTTTTTTTTCCCCCCAAAAAAGGTTTTCCCTTTTAAAAAAATTTTTTTTAAGTAAAAATTAAAAAAAAGGGCCCCTTTTTGGGAATTTTTAAAAGAAAAAATTTTTTTTTTTTTGGTTTTAAAATTTTTTTTAAAAAACCCCAATTTTTTCCCCCCCAAAAACCCCCCTTTTTTTTTTTTTTTTGGGGGGGGGGTTCAAAAAGGGGTTTCCCCCCCGGGGGGGGGAAAAAAACCCCCCCAAAAAAAAATTTTTTTTTGGAAAATTCTTTTTTTTTTTCCGGGAAAATTTTTTTTGGGGTTTTCCAAAAAAAAAAACCCCCCAAAATTTCCCTTTTAAAACCCCCCCCCCCCCCTTTTTTAAAAAAAAAACCTAGGTTAAAAAAAAAAACCCCCAAAAAAAAAGGGGGGGGGGGAAAAATTTTTTTCCCAAATTTTTTAAATTTTTTTTTAAACAAAAAAAAAAATTTTTTCCCAAAATTTTTTTTGGGTTTAGTCCCCCCCCCCCTTTTTCCCCCCTTTTGGGGGGGGGAAAAAAAAAAAAGGGTTAAATTTTTTGGGAAATTTCCAAATTTTTTTTAAAAAATTTCCCTTTTTTTCCCCCGGGGAAAATTTTCCCGAAAAAAATTTTTTTTTTCCCCAAAATTAAAAAAACCCCCCCTTTTTTAAAAATTTTAAATTTTTTTTTTGGGGGGGTTGAAATTTGATTTTTCCCCAACCTTTTTTGGGGGGAACCCCCCTTTTTTTTTTTTTTTTTTGGGGAAAAAACCCCCCCCCTTTTTCTTTGGAAAAATTTTTTTTAATTTTAATTTTTTTTTTTTTTTTTTAAAAAAAAAAAATTTTTAAATTTTTTAACCCCCCGGCCCTTTCCCCCTTTTTAAAATTTTTTTTTTGGGGGTTTTTTTTAAAGAAAAAAAATTTGGGGGGGCCCTTAAAAACCCCTTTTTTTTAAAAAAGGGGGGTTTTTTTTTAAATTTTTGCCCCAAAAAAAACCCCCCCCCCCTTTTGGTTTTTTTAAATTTTTTTTTTGGGAAAAAAAAAAAAAATTTTTTTTTTTTAAAAAAAAAAAGAAATTTAAAAAATTTAAAGGAAAAAAAAAAACCCTTTAAATTTTTTTTTTTTTTCCCCCCCGGGTTTTTTTAAAAATTTTGGGGAAAAACCCCCCCGGGGAAACCGGGGGGGCCCCCCCCATCCCCCCCCCCCCCGGGGGGGGGAAAACTTCCCCCCAAAATTTTTTTTAAAAAAAATTAAAAAAAAGGGGGGGCCCCAAAAATTTTTTAAAAAAAAAATCCCTTTTTTTTTTTTTTTCCTTTTTTTTCCCCAAAATTTTTCCCGGGGAAAAAATTTTTTTTTTTGGGGAAAAATTTTTTTGGGAAAAAAAAAAAAAAAAAAAAATTTTTTTTGGTTTTTATTTTAAAAAGGGGGCCCCGGGGGAACCCTTTTTTTAATTTTTTTTCCCCCCCCCTTTTGGGGAAACCCCTTTTTTGGGGGGAAAATTAACTTTTTAAAAAGAATTTTTTAAAAAAAAAGGGAAGGTTTTTAAAAAAAAAATATTTTTTAAAAAAACCCCCCAAAAAAAAAAAAAAATTTAGGGTTTTTCCCCCCCTTTTAAAAAATTTTTAAATTGAAAAAAATTTCGGGGGGTTTTAAACCCCTTAATTTTTTTTTTAAAAAAAAAATTTTTTTTTTTTTTTTTTTTAAAAAAATATTTTAAAAAAAAACCCCCTTTTTGGGGGGGGCCCCCCCCGGGGGTTTTTTTTAAAAAAACCAAACCCCCCCCTTTTCCCCCGTTTTAAAGGGGGGGGTTTTTTTCCCCCCCCCGATTTTAAAAAAAAAATTTTTTTTTTTTGGGGGAAACGGGGGGTTTTTTAAGGGGTTTTTAAAAAATTTTTTTAAAAAACTTGTTGGGGCCCCCGGGGGGAAAACCCCGGGGGGATTCCCCCCGGGCCCCCGGGGGGGTTTTCCCCAACCTTTTAAAAAAAAACCCCTTTTTTTTTTAAAATTTTGGGTTTTTTAAAAATTTTTTTTGGGGGCCTTTTAAAAAAAAGGAAAAGGGAAAAAAAATTTAAATTTTTTTTTTTTTTTTGGGGGGGGGGGGTTTTTTCCCGGGGGGGGGTTTCCCCCCCAAAAAAAAATTTTTTTGGGGAAAATTTTTCCCCCCCCAAAATTTTAAAAAGGGCCCTTTATTTTTTTTAAAATTTTTTTTTTAAAAAAATCAAACCCCCCCCCTTTTTTTTTTGGGGGGGGGAAAAAAAAAAAGGGGCCCTTTTTAAATTTAAAAAGGAAAAATTTTAAAAAATTTTTTTTTTTAAAAAATTTTTTTTGGGGGGGTTTTAAAACCCCCCCCCTTTTTTGGGGTTTGGTTTAAATTTTAAAAAATTCCAAAAGGGGGGGGGTTTTTTTTTCCCCCCGGGGGAAAAAAAACCCCCCCCTTTTTTTTTTTTCCCCAATTTGGTGGGGGGGGAAAAAAAAAAAGGGGGGGGGCCCAAAAAACCCCCCAAAGGGCCCCGGGGGGGGGAAAAAAAAAATTTAAAAAATTTTAAAAAAAACCCCCCCCCAAAAATTTTTTTTTAAAAAATTTTTCCCCCCCCAAAAAAAGAAAAAATTGGGAAAAAAAAAACCCCCCGGGGGTTTTTCCCCCTTTTTTTTTAAAAAAAAAGGAAAAAAGGGCCCGTTTAAAAAAGGGAAAAAATTCCCCCCCCGGGGAATATTTTTGGAAAAAAGGGGCTGTTTTTTTTTGGGGTTTTTTAAAACTAAAAAAAAAAAATTTTGGCCCAAAAAAAAAAATTTTTCCCCCGGGTTTTTTTAAAAAGGGAAAAATTTTGGAAATTTTAAAAAAAAGGGGGGAAAAAAACCAAAAAAGGGCCCTTATTTTGGGGGGGGGGGTTTTTTTAAAAAAATTTTTTAAAAAAAACCCAAAAAAAAAAAGGGTTTTTGGGGAAAAAAATTTTTTTTTAAAAAATTTTTGGGGGGGAAAAAAAACCCCCCGGGTTTAAAATTTAAAAAATTTAAAAAAATTTTGGGGGGAAGGGGAAAAATTTGGGAAAAAGGGGAAAAAATTTTTTGGGGGGGAAAAATTTTTAAAAAATTTTTAAAAAAAATTCAAAAAAAAAATTTTTTTTGGGCCCCCTTTTAAAAAAAATTTTTTTGGGGGGGTTTTTGGGGGAAACAAATTTTTTAAAAAACCCCCCTGGGGGGGTGGGTTTTGGGGGGGGGGGGCCCCCCCCCCCCCCCCCAAAAATTTTCCCTTTTTAAAACCCCGGGGGGAAAAATTTTTTTTCCCCGGGGGCCCCCTTTTTTTTCCCCCCCTTTTTTTTTTTAAAAAAAAAAAGGGGAATTTTTAAAAAAAAAAAACCCCCCCCTTTTTTGGGGGCCCCCCCTTTCCCCCCCCTTTTTTTTTTTCCCCTTTTTCCCCTTTTTTTTTTTCCTTTTTTTTTTTCCTTTTTTTTTTTTTTTTTAAAAAAGGAAAATTTCCCTTCCCAAAAAAAACCCCCCCCCCCCCCCCCAAAAATTTTTTTTAAGAAAAAATTTTTTTAATTTTGGCCCGGGGGGGAAAAATTTTTTTAAAAGGGGGGGGGGAAATTTTTTTTTTTTTTCCCCCCGGGGGGGAAAATTTTTAAGGGGGCCCCTTTTTTGGGTTTTTTTTTTTTTCCCCTTTTTTTTAAAAAAAACCCCTTTTTTTCCCCAAATTTTTAAAAAAAAAATTTTTTTTAAAAAAAAAAAAAAAAAAAAAACCCCCCCCCTTTTTTTAATTTTTTTTAAAAAATTCAAAAAATTTTTTTTTTAAAAATTTTTCCCCAAAAAATTTTTTTATGGGAAAAAAAAACAAAAATTTAAAAAAAAAGGTGTAAAAATTTTTTTTAAATTTTTTTTTAAAAAATTTTCCCCTTTCTTTTTAAAAATTTTAAAAAAACCCCCCCCGGGGGGGGGGGTTTTTTTAAGCCCCCGCCCCTTTTTAAAAAAAGGGGGAAAAATTTTTTTTTTTTATTAAAAATTTTTAAAAAAAATTTTTTTTTTTTTTAAAAAAAAGGGGGCCCAAAAATTTAAAAAATTTTTCCGGGCCTTTAAAAATTTTTTTTTTTAAAAATTTTTCCCGGGGGGGGGTTTTTTAAGGGCCCCCAAAAGGGCCTTTTAAAAAAAAATTTTTAAAAAAAATCTAAAATTTTTGGGTTTTAAAAAAATTTTTTTTTTAAAATATAAAAAAATTTTTTTTTTTTTTATGTTTTTAAAAAAAGGGGGGGCGCCCCCCCCCCCCCAAAAAAAAAAAAAAACAAAAAAACCCCCCCTTTTTCCCTTTTTTTATTCCCCCCCCCCAAAAAATAACCAAAAAAAAAAGGGGGGGGGCCCCCCCCCAAAAAACCCCAAATTTTAAAGGGGGGGTTTTTTTGGGGCCTTTTAAAAACTCCCCGGTTTTAAAACCCCCCCCCAAAAAAAAAAAGTTTTTTTTAAAAAATTTAAAAACCCCCTTTTAAAGGGAAAGAAAAGGGGAAAAAAAAAAAAGGGGGTTCCCGGGTTAAAACCCCCCCCCCCTTTTTTTCCCCAAAAAATTTTGGGGGAAAATTTTTGCGGCCCGGGGGAAATTCCCCCTTTAAAAATTTTTAAATTTAAAAAAAAACCCCCAAATTTTTTTCCCCTTTTTTAAAAAAAATTCACTTTTTTTTTTTAAAAAAAGGGGGTTTTTTTTGGGGGGGGGGGTTTTAAATTTTTTTTTTAAAATTTGGGGGGGCCCCCTTTTTTAAAAATTTTTTTTTTGGGGGTTGGGAAAAAAACCCAAAAAAAGGAAAAAAAAAAAGGGGGGGCCCCCTTTGGGGTTTTTTAAAAGGTTTTTTTTCCCCTTTTTTCCCCAAAAAAAAGGGGAACCCCCCCTTTTTCCTTAAAAATTTTTTTTTTTTTTTTTTTGGGTTTTAAATTTTGGGGGTTTTTTTTTTTTTGGGCCCCCGGGAAAAAAAAAAAAATTTTTTTTTTTTTTAAGTTTTTTTGGGGAAAAAATTTTTTTTTTTTTTTTTTATAAAAAAAAAAAAATTTTTTTTAAAAAAAACCTTTTTTTCCCCTTTTTTTTTGGGGGGAAAATAAAAATTTAAATTTAAAAGGAAAAATTTTTTTAAAACCCAAAAAAACCCCCCCCCCAAAAAAAAATTTTGGGGGAAAAATTTTTAAAAAAAAAAAATCCCTGGACGGCGAAAGCACAGGTTGGAAAACCTTTTTTGCCCTATGCCTCCGGGGCGTTGCAGCATCCTTTTATAGCCATTGGTTCGTGTGCATTAACGATATAGTTAATATGCAACGTCAATACTTTAGTTTCTTTGTAAACGAGGGCTAACAGTATGCAATTAGTTTCCCCTGGCCTTGTGGGACCAGTTCAGTATTCCCGGGCAGACTGGCAAAGGAAGTACCTTTATCTCTTCTGGGTGTCTCTTTTTCTGTTATACTTTACACTGACATTTTTCCTTGACCGAATTAATGTGTAGAAAAGGAGAGCATTTAGGGCCCTAAGAAACCTCCTAAGGCACGATCCTAATTATTCTTTTTATATTAACTGGCGAAAGTTTCTTCCCTTGGCCTTATTTAAAAGTTTAAAGGAAGGGTTAAAGCAAAATATCAATTTTCATATGAGAATGAGGAACTAAATATTCACAATTTGGTGAAACTTTCATTCAAATCGGACATGTAGTACTCGAGATAATAGCAAATGAAGTTACTACATTTGTGACCCAAAGAGAGCTTGAGGCAAGCAGGGGTTATATCACTTCGTCACATTGATGAGAAATGGTTTCTTTCCTTTGCTTTTTCAGTCTGTTGTGCTGACCTTGACGTTAATAGGGATAGAACCTCTTCTTATGGAATGTGAAGTTTGTAAACTTCTTATGCCTCTCATGCAATCACACTCCGATGACATGTGATTGTGGAGGAGAATATTGTTTCTGAGGTTTAAAGAAAAACAAAAGACTGCTCATTAATGTGAGGCTATAACATCATATGTGCATGCTTCAAGTTCACTTTGTGTTGAAAATATGACAGTTTTAATTGCTAATATCTTGAGAACCACACATCGGATTTCAATGCAAATTTCATCAGAACGCGTAGGATAAATACCCCCGGCCTATAATATATCAAAACTTGATCTGAGCTTAAGCCCTTCTTTTAAGTTTACTGGCCAAAATAGAACGCCCATTTAAAATTAAGGGACTTCACCAGAAGAAATCCAATACACACGGTACCAGGTATAGACTGTTTTGTTTTCCGGTCTATATCATTGGATATTAAAAATTAGAATAGAAAGGTTGAACTTACGTTGTGCCAGGGCTCGTCACCCCGGAGAATGCCCAGCGATACAAAAAATTCTTTATCCGGTACTGTTTTATTCCGTTACATAATTTCTAGGGTGTCATCACTGCAATCTTTTTCCGCAGTTGTGGTAAATTCCGAAATTTGTTACCTACATTACAAAAGGGTGTAACGAAGGAGTTGCCATTCCCTGGTTTAACTTATAGTTTTGTTGATACAATTCGCTTGGCGCGGCAAACCCGCACCTTAAATACACCGTAAATCAAGTTTCGCCTTCAAATTAAAGTTGCTCTTAGTTATATAGACTGAAAACTATTAACTTAAGATAGAAAGACCGTACGTGATCATGTCTCTTTCGTTTCTTTTTTTTTACCTTGCTGCCTGAGTCTAAGCTTAATAGGTATAGCCTTACTGTTAGATACACAGGCTTTTGATATTTAACGATCAAATTCAACGCCACTGGCAGTAGGTAGCACACCACTTACTTAAAAACAGTCCTACGCCAAAAAATGTCATGTGACAAATATATTACTAACGTTTGTGGTAAGGGGTAGAGAACTTTATACCGTGTTGCTAAACGTGACCCTGATCATTAGGTGTTGTGGACGTACACCAAATGCATTGACGGTAAGCCTAATTATGCAAAAATAATGGAAATGAAAATTATTTTAAACAATCTTTTGCATTATAAGCCCACGTTTCCCTCAAGCAACATTTTTCAGTGAAGCTTTAGAGTTGAAGGGAGCCCCCCCCCCCCACCTACAATAGAAGTTGTAAGTCTTAGCTAAAACATTTGATGATAATGATGCAAAAATATAGAAACAGTATGAAAGGCCTAGTAGTGAGCTTTCATATTAGGCCTTGACTTTTACCTGTTGAAAATTCAAACGTTCGCAGTATTATATATATATATATATAATATATTTATATAATCTGATATATTATATATAATATATATATATCTATATATCTAATACTATATATTGGCTCTATAATATATATATATATAAATATACTAATATATTTATATATATTATATATATATAACACTTGCATATGTATGCACTCCCTGGTTTGGAGGGATACCTTATCCACTCAATTAAGTTTGCAAATATCAGCATTGTTTAACCACATGATGGTAATGACGTAACAGGTACCATTACATGAAACTTTTATCCGGGTAATCAACATGAAATTTAAAGTAAAGTCTAGAAAGAAAAGTTAAAGAAGTTTTATACTTTGCAATGCAAATTCTTTAAGGGAATTCCTTACATTCCTCCAAATCTTTGCATGAGTGTTAACTTCAAGTTTATTATTGACATAACGAGACTGATTTTTGGCAGACGTGACAGAGCAATCATTTCAAGAGCAGTAAAACCCATTTTTCTACCCTAAAAAACTGTACACCGATTGAACACTCTTGTACAAAGTTCAAGATCACAGTGTAGGACTTTCCGGCCTTTAACTCGTGTTCATGATGTATACATCCATTCAGTGTGTATCTTTGTGCATGAGAATACTTCCTTCTTGACAAAACCTGAGCGATTTAACTTTAATACTGTGTCCGTTTTCTTGGAGGTAGCCATTGCGTACCGAAACCTATCAGGTACCGTTGCGTACGACCAAGATTCTAAGTATCAGATTCTATTCTTTTTTCTGAATTTTGAGTTACCTTGTATTCTGATTAAAACAACATAAACAAGGCGGTGATATTAATAGTACCAACGGACGGGTATGAAATTCGAATGGTATATGTGCAAACCACAGGTCTTCGTGGATTGTAACACACCTAGTTTTTTCAATTGTGAACACCCTCCGATCAAATGTACACTTAAGAGACTATTTGGTCATACATGAACTAAATTGGGTAGATTTTGACTTTTTTGAAGATGTTATATATTTTATCTCGATTTTCGTCATAGGGTTTGCATAATCTTTTTTAGCTATAGGATAGACCTTCTCTGTAGGCTTACAACATAGACTACTTCCGGGTACGGGTTTCTATCATTATTACTGATTAACTCATTGGTATTGGTAACGTAGTTTTTGTGCAACTTAAAATCATTAACAGAACAAAGTCAAAAAACAATCCGTAAGAAAGAGAAGCCCGATTTTCAAGTTTCCTTCGTTGATTGTAATTCGCGGTGGATACATAAAATGGAGTGCGATACGTTATCATTTGGAAAAATCGCATTATATTGTTTGAATTTTAACGTTTTATCCCAAATCAGGAATCATGCAGAATTTCAGGAAGAGGTCGGGAAGGACCCGATGGATACATCGTAGGTGAGTGAGATGGTCATGCTGTTAAATATGAGACCAAAACTCTTTGTAAGGAGAAATGGCATGTTACATGGCAGGGCCGATCGTATGAATTTTTTGCAAGACGTTAGGTGCTTCCAATGATGTGGGGCAAACTTTGTGTAAAGCACAGATTATTAAGGGACATTAATTTTTAAATTTGGGTTTTGGGTAGGGGAACTGTTCTTAAAGGGGGTTTGGGGTGAAAAAGGTTTTGTGTTCCTCCGTATTTTCCCTGTGTACCGTGGCTACGATCATTTGCAGTTAAATTGCAGTTATTCAGTGCTGTAGCTCAGAGACTTTGAAGTTACACTGGGAGGGGGGGGGGGAGAGGACCCCGAGAGAGAAAAAATCAAACGCGAGACTGGGAAAAGCACGGACAGGGGTCATGTGTTCGAAAAAAAGAAAAGAACAAAAACCTTTTTTAAAAAATCTAGAATTAAAAAAATACTTGGGCCCAAAAAATACGGGGGAAAATTTCTTTTTTTTTAAAAGGGTTGAAGGTTTCCCTATTCTCCCTAAAAAAGTAAAAAGTTTCCTATTAAGGCCTGTCCACACAGGATTTTTCGTCCCGTCACAACCGTCCCCAGGTCACGTCACTTTTACCACTGAGCTATATTCTGGGGGACGCAAATCAAAGCGGGGAAAACGCGACGAACTAAAGCCGACCCGGAGGGGCCGTGATGTAGGTTAGCTTACCAATCGATTTTCCCTTTTCCCCGAACGCGCGCTACAATAAAAAAAAGGGGAACGCAGAATCATTTTTGTACACCTAAGCCCTTTTTTTACTCATTACGTCGCTATGCTTTTTTTGTAATTACTTAGTAGGGCATCTGTACACTAGATTCATGTTGTGTGATCAAAAAAATTTTTTTTTTTTTTCAAATTTTTCCCCTTTTGTTTAGGGGGTGGTCCCCTATTTGGGAAAAAAACGCGTTGACCGCTTTTTGTAGGTGGTCGAGACCGATGACGCGTAACATTCAAAAGCACCGTCCTGAAAAAAGTACACAGAGTAGGGGGCGCTTTGTTACTGACGTCCATACCTGTGCACCTAATCGTACAAAGCGTCGAACGCGTCCTCTTGACAAAAAAAGGCTCAGAAGGGGAAAGTAACATGCGCGCACATGCACGCTTGCATTTTGGCCAAAGATGGCCTCAAAACTTCCTACACGGTAAGCGTTTTTGGGGCTCTGTATTTATACGGGTATTGGTGTATGCAGAGGTGGGTTTGTGCCAAAATTTTTAAATAAAAATTTTATTTATATTAAAATTTAAAATATTTGATTAAAATTTTAAATTATTTGGTTAGTTTAAAAAATGATATAAAAAGTGTTTTTATGAAACCAATATAAAGGGGTTATTTCTACCCTTAAAATGTATATTTTTTTTTCCCGGGAGTTTACGATAATCCCCTTATATTTTATAAAATTTCAATATATATAGGTTTTACTGGAAATGCAGCTCTAACAAACAATGGCATTACTCACGAAAAATAGGGGTGGTTTTTTTATAGAGGGTGGCCGTGTTGCACGCATACTTAGGGTGGGTCCACGGACCGGCCTTCATTAAATGCCTCTTGTGTTTTTCACAATGAAATCATCGAACGGTCGAAACCCTATGCCTTTCTTTTTCGACGATAACAGGCAGTACTGTAGTTCATACTATGAATCCACAATTTTAAAAACTTCTGAAAAATTCGTATAGCAAAGAGCCCAAAAAGATGAAAAATAAAATTTTTGAAGGACAACCTCCGAAAAGAAACGGCTCATGTCCTTCCAGTGCAATAGCTCTCCTTATATCCTGTGCCATATAAGGATCGCATAAAGGAATTCAATGAATGAAAATTACAGCAGATGCCTACACTTAGCTAATACTTCATCTAAATGTTTATAGCCTGTGCTATTACTGTCACCCCACCCCTTTAAGCTGACCGTGTTAAACAGAGGTCAGGCAGGTGATTGTCCCAAAATTTAGGTATTTGGGCATTTGCCACCCGCCCAGACCAGCCGTGATTTTGAAGTACATTAGTGAAAACACCTGTACCGGGAAGGAGGTTGTAGGGGCACTTTTCATCCCACGGTCTCAACTTAGCAGTCGCTGCCGACGTAATCCTCCCGTCCACTAGCCTGTGTACAAATGTGTCCAAGGACACTCTCCCCGTGCTACAGTGCATATAGCGTTCTTACGGAAATTGTTCTGGGCGGTATTTTGATGCACCTGCACTTTGTAAGGTCACTTGAACATTATTTCCATTCAAAATTAAACTGAGCGGTCTTTAGATGCTGTATTTGTAACCCAATAATGAGATCTCATAAACATTTCATTGCAGCATTTTTGTCGATGCATTTTCACCCTCTTAGTGACAGTGTAGCTACGGGCCATCTTAGCTTTATCGCAAAAAGTACATGTACAGACTGTACTTGGGTGATTATTTAAATTAGGGTACCAATGGTAAAATATGCTTTTAAAGGCAACTGTCTTGCTATTTTAATCCACATGGTCTTTGCTATGCTTTCATTTTGTCCTCACTATTTATGTAAGTGCATATCTTCCAAAAAATAAGTATCATTGTAGTGAATCCTCCCAATTTTGATGAAAAAATTGGCTAAAATTAGCAATTTTGGGGGCAAAAAGTGTGACATTTAAACTACCATAGCAGAAATTAGATTTTCCCTTATTTTTACACTTATCTTGCTCAGTTATTTTAACTTAAATGGTTGATGAGGTATCAATTGTACCCTTGAAACTCATATTTTATGAGAAACTGACATTTTTCTCTTTCCTGGGATTCGACGAAAGAGAGGTTCCACGTGTAACATTTGGTGTTACCGTTACAGTGTGAAATTTCAGTATCTTATTTTCCAAAAATTACCTACAGTAAATACTGAATCTTTCTTGTTTTAGTGGTTGATTGAAGCCTGTGCAATTGTTTAATGCATATATAGGTTTGGACAAAAGCAATTGTACAGAAAAGAAAAAAATAGCCATTTTGCATTTTGACAGGCCACTTTGGGGTCACGGAAATATGTTACATAGTGAACCTTTGCAGTTAAAATACTACTACTTCCTAAACTTGATATGTTGTCATTTTTAGCTGAACTATAGTATTTAACATAGCTTTTAACTTACAGGTAGTTAAACTGTGCCACCTTGTTTATGATTTGAAATATCATACAATATTACTTTGGTGTTCTCCCAATCTAGGTTACACGTGGAACGTATTGTTTGTACCACAGAATTGAGATGAAACCCTTGACTAAGTAATCACAAGAGGTTTTAGCTTCAGACTGCTCAGATTAACTATAGAAAACCCATAAATGATATAAAATAACTCAATAAGTAGTCTTAGTGGGACAAACATATTTTTGGTGTTCATGTTACACTGTGAAACCTATAATTTCTGTGCAATGGGGCTGTTTTGAGGTCAAACGTCATCTGAACATTCATAAAACAACTTGTACAACATCATTTAGGCCTAAGCCTACAATGAACAAGTAAATATAACAATTCCACCCATGGTTTCACATAAAAATTATGATACATGAAATAAGGGCTATAAATGTCATGTCACAGTCTGGTACCCTAATTAAAATAAACACCCACTTCCACGTAATTTTCACACTGTATTATAGGAACCATGCATGCAATATAAGCATTCTTCCCGTCACGTCATAACAATTTTTCGCTTGCTCGCTATGCATCGGGCCAAAAACGGCACTCGACAGCTGAACAAGTGATGATGTCATTGGAAATTCCCGCCTACGTCCCCAAATCCAGAATTTTGATTGGCTGTACGTATGTGTCACCACGTTGAAACCGCTTGCACGTGACATTTGACCACGGTCATTGGAGGGTTAAAGGTGAAGGGATGTTCTACAAACGAAGGAATGTTCTACAACACGAGCTTCACTGTGCGAGTGTGTATTAGGTATGGCCCGGCCCAAAACGTGTTGAACATGCGAAGTCTGTGATCCACAGGGACCGTCTCAGTTCCAATTTTGGACGTTCAATTGTGGCAGTTCGTAGACTTAAATTGAGATAGGGCCTTTTACGGTTGCAATAAATGGCGCGTCTCAGTTCTAATCATTGCTGGCTATGCAAGCCAAAGCAAGATAGTTTGCACTTAAGTTCCAAAAATGTATATTACCGGCAAAAATTGGGTTTAGGATATTTTGCAAATGTTTACTGTTTTATAAACAGGCTAGGCCAAAGTTTTAGCAAAGGGTAATCCATGGCTTAAAGAATTCCTGACGGCCGTTGCCACGAAGGTTTAGATTATAAACCCGGTGGTGGTATCAGGCTGGGATACCAAGGGGCAGAAAAAGTGAGGGTGGTGAAATGTAGGGAAGGTGAAAGGGATTGTTTTAAATTTCTTCTTGTTGGGATCGGAAGACTTGATTATTTGGTTCGCAAACAGGTTCACGTACCACGTTCCTTTCTCTTTGTGCCGTTTCTACTCTCTCCATGTGGAATTTAATTGGATTATTATTTCCTTTGGACACGGGACATCCTGTTTCATACAACGGGTAAGATTAAATTTTTTTACGGTACCCCATTTGTACTTCAATAGTATTTTATCATCCATCGGGCAATTGGATATGTCTTCTTACTATACTGGCAGACTTAAAACTAAGAAAAATCGGCCCAGCACAGTTAAGAAAAAAAGTCGCTTGTCCACAGTAACAGGAGAGAGGACAATTGTGAAACGGTATTAACTTTATGTAAGCCAACCTCAAACTGAAGTGAATAAACACCTACTAATCCTATTCACCGTTCACTTCAGGCTATTCGTCTCCCTTTAGTTGCCCATTCACCTCAGTTTGAGGTAGCCTTACATCAAGTATCTCCCCATGAAGGTAATTCTTTCCCAGGTGACATTAAGTAGGAACATAACTGTTCGCTCTGGCACGAGTCAAGCGGGGTGGGCCGATGAAACATGGGACGGCGCATGTTTGAAATCTCACTCTTGCAAGCAATCTTAGTGCGTAGACACAAAGGGAGAGAATGCAGGGGGTCCCGAAATGTGAAAGGTTTGTCATTTTCGTGTATCCCCCTACTCCAAAGGAACTTTCGCCCCTTGTAAGCTATATTGCCGCCCTTCAGTTTTCTGGCAGTGGCCTTAGGTTGACGTTTATCATGTTAGTGAACTAGTGTAACATATTCTCTAATGGACGATACCCAACCTTGTCAAACAGAACCAACGCAAAAGAAAAAATGCACAGAACCAAAGCAAAGAAAAAATCCACGTAACCTTGAATCTGTGCCTGTCTTGAGATTCACAAGACGTTCCCAAAGGTACAGTGTAAGAAACCATTCAAAGGATGGCTAATTGGTTAAAACGTCCCTTTGCACAAAACGTTCCCTTTTCCCGGTTAGTCAGGAAAGTCCCCGCACGCCCCGCACGCCCCCCCCCCCCCCGCCTAACTTGATACAAACTTTCGTGATACATACTTGGCAAGGGGCTGACAATAAAGAGTAAATTTATGAATATTTTCCAAAATTCTATGAAAACTGATCCTTACAAAAAGTGTTAAAAGTGTATGTACAAACCAGAACGCAAATTTTAAGCAACCGTTATATGTTAGTCTACGAGTGCTGCACTACTGTACAGTGCAGGCACAGCTGTTCTTGACAGAGCTTGTCGTGTACAATTCCACATCTTATAAACCTTCAGTGCCTTATCGGTTCGTATATTTACATACAAACGAATGTCCCAAGAACATTTTACGTTAAAATTCATCGATGCTTTGTAAATATTATTTTACAATTTAAGCGATGGTGTAAGTTGTAAAAGTCAGTTATGTGCATATGTTTACTGCATGAAAGTTCTGGTAGATAAAACGTCTTTGGTGCCTACTGCTACAGCTATAGCTCGCCGGCCAGTGCCGTTGTACTCACTCTGACGTTTGATTCAAAGTTTATCATCGAGCTTATAAACTTTTGAAACAGGACCAGGTCCTGTACTCTGTTTCATCGCTCACTACAGTACAACTTCATGAAATGTTTCGTCGATGATACCTTTATTCCGCACCTCATTCCAAAATGAACGCCGTTTTAATTAAAGACGCAACACGTACGCTTTCTTAAAAGCATTATTTTGTAAGTTGCATATTTGGTATATTCATTTTATTTTCTTGTTCAGTAATGAAACATCATTGCAATGAAGTTATGTGGTACGTTAACAGATTCCCGTCGTGACTTTGCCCGTCTTTGGTTTGACTTTCTATTGGTCCGTGGCAATCTCGTTGCACGTAAAAAGCATTTTTCTTGAAAGGCTTTCACAAAAAGCCATGACTGTTTTACTGCGATACGGAAAACGGAGGAAGTCTAAAAATCACTGAATTGGTTAAATCTCAAACTAGATAACGTTGGTCACCCAACATGCAACTCAAGTTCACACGAACATTACAACTTGAAACAATTCTGACTGTCATTGCAGTGAGTTGTTATATCGAGCTCCGTGCACAGCGTCAGAACAGGTAAACTTAACTGCTGAACATCGATCTTACAACCAACTGTACAGCTCAAGAGTTTCTTGACTCATCCTTTCCCTCATTGTTCAAATAAACTTGACCATTGATGAAATAATCCGCTTACCGATACAAAAGAAGTTCTTCTGGAAGACACAATAAGGGATAGGGACACGATGAATGGGTCAACTAGTTGAGGATTAGGGGCAACCCAGGACTGACATGATTGACGTGTTGCTATTGTTCTATTGAAAATTCACAATGAAAAACAAGTTGATCAACGACCATTACTCAACTAACAGCAAACGCACGTTGGTGCGTTGAAAACGTGACAGACTTTGCGGCGGTACTGTACTTTTATTTTTATGGTCGAGTCTGAGCATTAGTAGGACCGGTCTGATCTCTAAGTAATACTAACTGGATTGGCGATGTCCGTGTCATTGTGAAGTCAGCGTCCGCCATATTGTGACTATCAAACCGGCGAATGTGCAGTTTATTGGGTGCAATGTTTTTTTTATTTCATTATACTTTTTTATAATTTATGCGGGAATCAAAGCGCATTCGTTGTCAAGGGTAATTTTTTAATTTGTATTGCGATTATTTTTCATGGATAACTAATTTTTAGGTGTCAACGCAAAAGCACGGACACTTAGGTGTTCAACTCCCAAGGTGTTCCACCATTATTATATTTGCACTGCGTTTTGATCTCTCGTAAGATGGCCGCTCGGCGACTTCATCACTGACTATCCAATCAATGTGTCGAAGCCAATCCAATCCAGTTAGTATACATCAGTGGTACATACACAGATAGGTTGCATATTGCGGAAGATTTCGTGCGTGCGTATTACATGTATTACACAGGCTGACACGTAACCACCAAAGTTTTATACGGATGCCTGTGCAAAACACTGTAATCTCTAAAGCTTGAGCATCACTCATCTACATGGAAGCACAATATGCTGACAAACGATGCACCATGATGGTCAATGGGAGTAACCGTAGAAAGTAGGTTTATAATTAGCTGGCAACTTTGGAAAACAGTTCTGAAAACCAAGAGTCACTATTTTGCACCAAAAGTTTTTATTTTTGAAGAAACAATGCTGTAAACTTTTGGCTTATGAAAAACATAATGCCAAACTATAAAATCGAACTGAATGATACTTTTAAAAGAAAATGATACTATACTCCAGTGCCGTAAAGTGGGAATACTTGAGTGTTTCAGGAGTTTATCTTATGAAGCACAAAATTGTATGCTAATCAAAGGGGCTATCTGCTCCAAATGGCATAGGCATATCAAGTAAGAGATCCTTCCTAGTTACCTTCTAAAGATATCGTGTAAACTTATTTATACCTTTCAAGGTATTCACTGTTTGACCTATGTTGACTATAAATGACCTTTGACTGCCACAAAAATTGGTAGGGATATAGTGGTAAATATGGTACATCCACACACCAAGTATGATATCCATCAAGCTAGGTAACCCTTCTTGAGATATCGTGTTTATAAGGTTTTCACCCTTGACCTCTGGTGCCCCCAAACTTTTACCTCCATCAAAAACAATAGGGATCAACTCATCCACATGCTAAGTATGTTCACAAGCACTTTTCAAAGTTTTCACTGTTTGACCTCCATTGACCCCAAACTATTTTTGACCTCCACAAAAGCAAAAGGGATATAGCACTCAATGTGGGACATCTACATGCAAGTGGGTGATTCTTTATATAAGGGGACCATCTTGTCACATTTGGGTAAAATTTCCAGTTCTGGAATTAAATGGTTAACAACAAATGTTAAGTTTTCAGATAATCTATGAATACTGGAAATATGCAAACCATGCTTAAAGTTTGAAAAAATATATTCATGGAAAAGTTTTTGGTCAAAACAGGGTTCAGTTTTGCCCGTATAAACAGGGCCACCAAGCACAGGTTTTCCATGAGATACTGAACACATTACTTCCGTAAAAAAAGGGTCTGCCATATTAAAGATGGTTTGCAGGGTGATCTTCTATAGAATGGAAATACAGTTTCAATGAGGAGATTGGGTTACACTTGGAAAATAACCCTCTTAAAGAGGGACACTATTTAGTGTCCAACAGTGCCCCCATTACTGAGTGAAAGTTAAATCTCAAAACTTTGCTTTGCACAACTGATTGTAATTTGGCAAACTAAACATTTCTTGACAGTGAGTGACCATACAGTACAATCTCCAAAACTTACCTGTTTTACGAATCTATGAGCCCTACTTACCTCACCTATCACTACTATTGGACAGCCCACATACCGCGGCACGATCACTGGCAATGAATTTCTTACCCATGCTGGATGGCGCTATACTCATATCTTCGCTGCTATCCCAAGACTCGCCCTTGTTTCATTGACCCCACCTTTCTGGATACCGAGAGAGCACGGAGGAGCTAACATCAAACTGTGCTACTGGTTAAAACAATAGCCCCAACATCCCAGACAGAACACATAAACGGAGGAACTTCGTCATAGATGATAAAAGGTTGACTCACCTATGAATTCCGAAGGCATTGAGGTGTTCCGCCATGGTCGATACTGGAGCACAGAAACTCGGTTAAGTGTGAGTTAGTTAGTACGTGCAACACAACAACACAAGCTCGCACGTAATGCCCTCTTCGGTTTCCGATGTGGGGTTGGGCGGTGGGATATAGGTGAGGTAAGTAGGGCTCATAGATTCGTAAAACAGGTAAGTTTTGGAGAATCTATTTCGCTCCTACTTACCTCCCCTATCACTACTATTGGACAGTCTAGCACCGGGAAGAAGGGGGGGATGGCCGGAACCGAAGTTGATCCCCTCCTTGTAAGCAGCTGATGGCTTTGTGACGTTGAAGGTGTTGCGGAGTGTTGACGAGAATTAGTTGCCTCGGAATGAGAGTGTCGAGGAACGATGGCTGGACGTCTTCTGGTCAGGACTGCTCTTGTGAAAGCACCTTCTGCAGAAGCTGTGTCCATGAGATAGTGGGAGACAAAGGAGGAAGGAGTCTTCCATGCCGCAGCTTTAATGATCTCTTCCAAGGGAACTCCAGCAAACCAGGCTTTGGATGTGGCGTGGGCCCGTACGTCGTGTGCTCTAACTGATTCTGAGGAACGGGCGTGAGGAATGATAAGCGATCTGATCCATCTGGATATAGTATCCTTCGAGACCGGAGCATGTGGGGGGGTTACAGGCGATGAAAAGCCAGTCCGAACGACGAAGGGCCTTGGTCCTGGAAATGTAGTATTTCAATGCTCTAACCGGGCATACTAAACGATCTTCTCGGATGGAAGAAATACTGTCCACTGACGGGAGAAAGACTTCTGGGGTGAAGGAGACCGTCTGATTCTTAGCCAAAAAGGACGGATCTGGTAGCAACCGTACTCCACCGGGTTCAAATCTAATGAAGCCCTCCTTGGTTGTCAGAGCGTGGAGGAAACTACGTCTCCTGGCGGAGGCTGCTGCTAGAACAAAGGCCGTCTTCTTGGTCAGGAATTCCAGTGAGCAATCTGATAAAGGTTCGAAGGGGTGCTTGCTGAGTTGTGAGAGAACCGCATTAATCGACCACGAAGGCGGGAGAGGTTTTGACATCGGACGGGAATGAAACATTCCTCTTAAAAGGTGTGAAATCGCTGGATTCGTGCCTAAGGAAGATCCATCTTGGAAGCCCTTATGAATCGCAGCAATTGCAGATCTGTAGTTTCTAATCGTACGGACGTGTTTACCCTCCCTGAAAAGCTGAACGAGAAAATCTGCGACCTGGGTTACTGAAGCTTCCAGGGGATTGAAGTCACGTTCCAGGGCCCAGTCTCTGAATCTTCTTGTCCTCGAGTCGTAAACATGAAGAGTGGATGGTCTCCTGGAGAGGGTGGTGATATTGATTGCTTCCTCCGAAAGGCCCTCTGATCTGAGATTATGCCTGATAGTGGCCACGCAGTAAGATGGAGGGAAGCGACGTTCGGATGAGATATTCTGCCTTGAAGCTGAGTCAGCAGGTTGTGTTTTGGTGGGAACCGCCCGCCCGATGGTTCTGTAAGCCAGTTCCAAATTTACTACCCGGTTCCGAAAAAAATGTTGCATGCGAAAAAATCATCCTGCATTTATCATTTCCCCAGAAGATTGAGCCACTTGCTTGTTTGCTTGTTTTTTTTCGTTGAAAAAAGAAGCGCAATGAAAGAGATTAAAATTATCACAGATTTAACCATTTCAGAGTTTTCTCTGAAGAGTTTTTGTCGTGAGGTCGCTTTTTCTACAGAACTGATCTAGGCTTCGCCAAATCAACTGCTATTGTGCACAGCTCACATACGTAATGAATAGTGCTCAGTATATCAACTGACCTTTATAGGGCCCATTCCCCAAATGTGAAACATACGTCTTGCGTGTGAAAAGCATGACAAGGTCATCATTACGTAGTAGCTTGTTTACAAGATTCTGGTCGGTCATTGGCTCGTGAAAGCTAAACAGAAAACCCCCACGTGTAATAAGCAACGCAAATCAACATTCCTCAAACTTTGAATCAGTTAATTTAGTGTTCAAAACTTTTGATAAAAAATTGGAATTTTTTTATAAAGCCCCCGAAAACATCTATTCACGTGTTTATGAAATCACATTCCCAATATACCGACTCCCCGTCCTTGCGAGTGTGAAGTAAATGACAGTCACCGCAGGATATACGCCTCCGTTGTACAAAAAAAGTAGACAGCCTAACAAGAGTTGCAATAGCCTAAACTAGCCCTAGCCTATACCTCACTTCGTTAATACCTCGAGTATACCTAAAAGAAAAAAACACCTCGATGAACGGTTAAGTGTGTCACCATTATGCAAATCAACACTTTGTCGTGTGTGAAGTACAAAGATAAGCCTGTAAACACTAAATATTCATGAAAAGTTACGGACCGAACCATGCGCTATTGCATCATAGTTTGCACCAAAATGGCGCTCGTGCGAAGTTTTTGACACTGAGATTGAAAGGTGCCCGGATGTTAACACGAAGCTAGAGCTACGTACGAACGTACGAATATGGGTGAGCTTGCTGTGGAGCATAATACTAGCTACTGCCGCAGAAGGCAGTACGTATTGATGACATAGCTAGGGATTTTCATGTCATACTAATGTTTTGAGTGTGTACTATGAGCAGGCAGAGCAGAGAAAGGCTGTTCTAATATGCTTGGTAGAATGTACTAGAAAGTTCCACGGCATATAGTAGGTTACACTGTGTGGCACACGAGGATTAAAGATAGCAATTTTTGATACGATACGATTTTACTCGATGTCTAGCTGATCCACCCGAAGGTGCATCAGCAGGCTCGAAAGCAGGAAAATTTGAGTCTCAAGATTGTAAGGGTTAAGGGGAATATGTCATCCCGTCAGGGTAAAAACATCCAGAAAACTGAAAGTTCTGATTGTAGATGTCTGAACAGCTGCAAGTTTAGCTTGCTTTTAGCATCAGAAAAGGTCCCAAATTCCAATCTGAGAAAGTTATAGACCTTATGAAGTACTCATTTTTTCTCTATTGGTTATTTTCCGTCACGTTTCTGTTATTAGTAATTTTCTATTTGAAACGAAACGACACGATTTCGTTGCGAAAATTTGAGTCTCCTTGAATTGATTGCTACCTCGAGCTCCCGTTCCGATACAAGTGTAAGTATCAGGCGTGTGTTATGGAGTCGCTGTGCCTATCAAAATGGGCTGCGATTTAAGTCACCGTGATACCGGGTTCTGTTTTTTGTACCTCGTGCAAACATGAATATAAACGTTTGGCAATCGCAATTGCGATGTTCAGCATGAAATGGTGTATCTAGGATACCGTGGCTCTAGATTTTCCGTGATTCGAGCATTACAACACATGTAAAATAACATGGTTTGAAAGTTTTTGGAGACACCGCAGGAAGTTTTGTTCACGTCTATCCTCCTTTTTCGTACATTTTTAAAAGAAAAGTCAAATACCAGTGTCTGTAAAAGTTTACGAGTGTTCCTGGGCTTATCTGTATAAATTTGGTTCAGTTTTGAACTTTGGGTGAGTGTCGATTTTATCGAAAATCGATCGACTGACAATGTCTTGTCTACAATAAAAGAAGATTCACGCCAAAACACGACACATTTTTCAGAGCTTTCCCGCCAGAATATGGCATCGTTAGACTAGGAAAGCCCCGCCTATCGTAGCAGAGTAACAATGAGTTACGAACGGTCATTCGAAATAAAGTTTGCAAGTAAAAATAGTGTTCGCAAAATGGTGTGAATCTGAAGTGGTTTGACTACTTCTAAAAATGTAAAATCGCAGAGCTTCCGCGAGCCCCCTGGACCCCCACCAGTGGCTTTGCCCCTGGACCCCACAAGGGGCCCTAAGGCGGGCCCCTTGACCCCACGCCGACTGGGCGATCGCTACGATGCCTTCACCATCGGTGTAGATGGTCACTTTTAATTACCGCCCGGTTTGGCAAAAATGCTGGGGGAGAAGGTTCCAGTCCCTGACGGTCCGAGGAAAGAAACTGTATTTGTAGCAGTCCTTATTGGTTGGTATATGTAAAAAGCTATTTGAATGATGATGCCTAGAAGGCCGCCGGACCGGTTGAAGGCTGTTCATTGGCAAGGCTAGGAGACCCAATCTGGCTTTGTGAAAAATTGCTAGCCTGTTGACAGTACGCCTGACTTTAAGGCTATCCGACCCTAGATCTTTTAACATTTCAGTCACGCTACTATGGGGGGAATAGTCATTACAGACAAACCTAGCAGCCCTACGTTGAATTTGCTCAACCTTATTGGATAGGGAAACGGTGTAGGGATCCCAAACGGAAGATGAATACTCCAATAAAGGCCTGACAAGAGTAAGGTAGGCATTAGCTTTAACACTCCTGGGACAGGAGTATAGATTCCTTCTGATAAACGCCAGAGACCTATTTGCAGACGAAGTGATATGGTTAATATGTCTATTCCTGGTAAGATTGTTTGAAATCCTAGGTATGTATGAGAGGCAGTGGACTCAACGATATCTTTGTCTAAAGTATAATTAAAAAGCTTGGGATTCCTTGAGTGAGTAATCCTCATAGAAAAGCATTTTTTGGTGTTAAAGTGCATTTGCCACTTATTTTGCCACTCAGAAAGGGTGTTTAAATCCTTTTGGAGTTGAACCTGGTCAAGGTTATTCTTTATCTGTCTATAAATAACACAATCATCAGCAAAAAGTCTGATATTATCAGGCAGGTCACATACAGCAATCTGAGTTTCCCTTCTTAAAGGAAGGGTTTAAGCAAAAAAATAATTTTCATATATAAAAGAGGAACTTAATCTATGCAAGTTGGTAAAAAACCCATTCAAATCGGACATGTGGTACTCGAGATATCAGCAAATGAAGTTACTACATTTGTGACCCAAAGTGAGCTTGAGGCAAGCAGGAGTTATATCACTTCCTCACATTGATGAGAAATGCTTTGTTTCCTTTGTTTTTCAGTCTGTTGTGTTGACCCTGAAGTTAATAGGGATAGGACCTTCCCATGTGGAATGTGAAGTTTGTAAAATTCCCATACCTCTCATGCAATCACATTCCGATAATGTGGGTTTGTGGAGGAACGAACTGGTTGTAAAGTTTAGAGAAAAACAAAAGGCTGCTCATTAATGTGAGGCTATGATGTCATATGTGCTTGCTTCAAGTTCACTTTGTGTTGAAAATGTGACAAGTTTAACTGCTAATATCTTGAGAACCACACATGGGATTTCAATGCAAATTTCATCAGAATGCTTAGAATAAGTACCCCCATAACATATCAAAACTTATTTGAGCTTAGAACCTTCTTTTACTGTAACATAACATGTTAACAAGGATTTCAGTGTTTGACCTCTGGTGACCTCATACAGCCTTTGGCCTCCACCAAAACCAATTAGGTACTTCTACTTAATACAGTGCACCCACTTACGTGTAGTATGATACTTTTTTGTGATACTCTTCTTGAGATATTGTTCTAACAAGCTAGGTGTCACAAACACACACACACACACAACACACATATGAACACGCCTGTATTAATGCACATATTCCTTGACCTTATTGCAAGGAATCAAGAATCAGGCCTGCTAAATTTTTTAACAGTAATTTGTACCTTACCTCTGTGTAACTTTATTCTCGTATCTTAACATACATTCTCCATACATTCTGATGTACTTTATTATTGCTGACTATACAGTTGTAAACAGGCACATGTACATTACCCATGCTGCACTGCCTGTACTTAGTTGTTTACAAACCTCTGTAAATGACTGCTCTACTGGGATCGGTCTGACTACTACAACATATAGCCATAAGGCCATGCTTCATTTAAAGCAAAGGTTCTATTTTCACTGAGATTACATACAAGTACATGATCAGTTAGACAGAGCTCTGCTACATCAAAAGCTAAATTACAGGCTCTGAAAAAGGTAACTATTTTATCTATAGAGCTCTGCATATTTAAGCTTGCTGTTTTGAAAGTACAAGGTTTTAACTTTTCACTGCAGGATGGCAATTTGGTATGAAGACAGTATACACTATATAGCAAGATCTGCCTTCACTTTTCAACAAGAGACAGGAGTATTCCTAATGGCTCCCAGTCCTGCTGCAGATGAGACCACCATTTCATGGCCACATCCAACAGATGAGAATACATTCCAAGCCTTTTGCCCACATCCCTAAAGGCAGGAAGGAGTGAAGGATCCTTCCTCCACACCACTGCTCTACAGCTGAACCAAGAAAATCAGATGACTTCCTGAATATGGCAACTTTGAGTCAGAGAGTCATATACCCAAATTAACTGACCAATCTGAAACTTAATAGCATGACTACAAACAGCTATAGAGATGCTGGCCAAGTGATGTGAGTCTCCAGAAAATTTTGGTACACATGCAAGATCTACGGGGGTTGACATCATCTTGTTTAAAAAGAGCTTTATCAATTAATTGCCTACAGATTTTTTCCCCTTAGTACACAATGTCCTTGACAATTGCACTAATGCACAAGGGAAACAGGCAAACTGAACAACCATGCTTGCTAGCTTTACATACATCTAAACATGCAAAGTGAATGGGTCACAAGGAACTGAAAACTACTGTAGTTGACCCAGTAACCATGTGGGTAGCATAACAGTATGGTGCAGGGACACATTGTGTTATTGATCAACAAGGATAAAACCACAAAGGCTCAAAAATTAAGGGAAAATTCATCCACCCTGATTTGACAGAGTTACCATATCCAGCAACACCAAATGTATGGTTATAACAAAAACAAATCATCACGTTCTTACACTTGATAATCTGTCCAGATCTTCTACAGTATATACTCTACATAATGTTTCTCTAGAGCTCTGCCACAAACCATCAAGTATTGGTTGTAAATAACGACAAAAAGTGAATGAAATTGTTTCTACAAAAACTAGAGTATGGACCAGCAGTATCTGGCAATGCACAACAATGATAATTTTAAATAAAGGGCCTATGCTCAAATCAAGTGTTAACATGTTAGATGGGTATTTATTCTAAGCATTCTGGTGAAATTTGAAATTTGCATTGAAAACCAATGAGTGCTTCTCAAGATATTAGCAGTTAAAGTTTTCACATTTTCAACACAAAGTGGACTTGAAGCAAGCAAATATGACATCATAGCCTCACATTTATGAACATTCTGCTGTTTTTCTTTAAACTTTACAACCAATTTTCTCCTCCACAATAACATGTTATCCAAATGTGCATTGAATGGAAGGCATAAGAATTTTACAAATTTCACATTCCACATGGGGAGGTCTTATTGTTGATTTTTTTGATTTTTTTAAAAAAATCGAAAAAATCGGATTTTTTTGATTAAAATCAGATTTTTTTGATTTTTTTAAATTCCGTAAATCCTCAATACAATTTGTTTGCAAATGTTTTTGAAATCTCTGTTCTGGCAGTTACACTGACTTATGTCATCATAAGCCCAATATTTCCCCTTGTCCCTTGTCCCATAAATGGACCGCAAACTATTTGACTGTTGTGGTGTACTAAGATGCAAGGCTGTGTCAGTTCTATTGTTAAGCACTGTGGGGCCTGTTTGTATACAAAGAGCTTAGTGGTCCAGGGTATCTGCCTCTATACACAGGAAATACATTCATAATACCCAGAAGTTGATTGGGGATTAGGTTCTTGTATTCCTTGCAATGTTTGTTTACACTTGACTCAGTAGATTAATTTAGAAGTGTTACCCTCTTTTCAATGTTTAGACTCATCTAGGGAGGTTTATTGTACACATCAGTGTTACAGTTCAGTTCAGTATCACATACTTCATAGTGCATAGCAGGTCCAGTATATTTTCACCCCTAATTTCAACTGAGTTACAACAGTTAACTTTCATGAAGGAATCAAAGAAGAAAACTTGTGCATTGTTAAGAAGTTGCTCTCTGCTGTGGCTGCATCTTCAGGTGTAGAGAGGGTCTTCAGCTCATATGGACTGGTGCAGTCTAAACTGAGAAATAGCCTCGGCACACACAAGGCTGCAAAACTTGTCTTCTTATTTAAGGCTTTGAACATGAAATGATTCACTGCACATGAATGTGAACTTTTGAAACAAGTCTCCGAGTATACATGTTCGTGTGTTTGGAAACACATTTTTTCACATTTTATAGAAATAATGGATTTGTTAAGTGAGGAAGAACACTGCAAAGGCAAATGCTGCTTGTGAGAATTAAGTGACTCGCTCTTTAAGCTACAGTTTTCTTACAATTTTGAGAGAAACTTTTCGAAAAACAGAATCACAATTGTTTCTTCTTCACTGTTAATCACTAAATCAAGACTTTTGGTCTGCTATCCTAAGCCTATAATACAGGATTAATGTGCACCATAATCGGATCTTTATATAAACAAAACAAACATTAGATTCATCAATTGACTGAGTTTGAAGTTTTTCAATGCAAAATAATGAATTTTATTCCTATACAGTAAGCAAGTGTATGATTTGAGTAACCAGGGAGTTGTAAGAAACACCCTGGAGTAAGTATGGTTGACAAAAAATGTTGTGCAGGGGGTACAACTTGTGCTAAAATCATCTGACAGTGTGTAATTTGTCAAAATTAGTTGATCCCAATGGTTGTATTTGATTTTATTCCAATTTTTCCATCCAAAAATTTAAAAATATAATAAAGGTGATTTAAATCAGTGATTTTTTTAAACAAATCATTTGATTTTAATCGCGATTTTAATCGCTGATTTTAATCAGTGTGATTTTAATCAAACAACCCTGCCCTGTATAACTTCAAGCTCAGCACAACAAACTGAACACACAAAGGAAACAAAGCATTTCTCATCAATATGAGGAAATGATATAACCCCATGCTTGCCTCAAGCTCATACTGGATCACAAATGTAGTAACTTCATTTGCTGATATCTTGAGTACTACATATGTCCGATTTGAATGGAAGTTTCACCAAATTGTGCAGATTTAGTTCCTCTTTCACATATGAAAATTAATTTTTGGCTTAAAGCCTTCCTTTAGTGCACAGATACTTCATGAGTCAATGCACATGATGTAACACTATTAGGCCTACCAATAATACGAACATGATCAATACTCTGAAGCTTTTGATAGCATCTTTAAATGTTATGGGTCGTTCCATGCCAAATCAACAAATGGTTCCCACGTGACCATCTCTGATTTTGATCATGATTTTCCCTCAGGATGTTGATGCATAGACAAAACAAACACACTGAAATTTTGAGGCAGATAGCTCACATGGTTTCAAAGTTATGGTCTTCTAAAAGCTATTATGCAATACCATACTTTCATGCCAGATGTTGCTTTTGTGATTTTTCATGAGTATGGATGATGATAAGTTTTCACATGAAAAAGGTATAAGGCCCAAATATATATGATGCCTGGTGACAACATAATCAGAATTTGGTTTCGGATCAGCAGTAGCTCGCTTAATTTTGGATATGGACCCCCCAAAATGCAATTTTTCACTTACAAAAGCAACTTTTTTCAATTTCTGCAGCCCCCCTTTCCCAGAGGGCCTTAATATTATATCTAAGTATTATTTGATCACTTGACTATAAGCAGGAGTAAACAACTCCAGATTGATATGCAAATGAAGATTTGGCAGAGGTCTAAACTTGGAAAAATTTTGTAAAAAAGGCCCTCTTTTGGAGAGTTTGTTGACCCTGTGGGCAATTATTCACAGATTTGAAATTTTCATCAAGGAAGGAAACAAGTCTGATGCTACTGCTCACAAAATCTCATACACCTTACGCACTTCCTTCATGGTCAAGTAGGAGGATGAATATGACCCATTTGGCCCATTGGAAGGAGGCACTGTGGGCCCTATATGGCATGATATCATAAGATGTAAACACTTGATTAGATATGTTTTTGCTTGCACTCATAGCAAGATATCATGTGATAATTCAGAACAAATTTGAATTCTCTGTGCCTTGTACCTTGAGTTCTTGAACCCTGAAGTTGGACAGCCAGACCCTTTGTTTGCTGAAAATCTTTCAGCATGTCACAGTTCACCTGAAAACTTTCCTGATAATTTGTTGATTTGGCATGGAATGACCCTATGAGCATGTGCACTTAACAATGTCTCCTCTGCTAAGATGTATATTAAATGCTGATTGGCCAATTCTAATGGAACCAATAGGGTCTGAGTCTTGCTTACCATTCTGCATTGAATCATCAACAGTCTGTGATCAATGTTCATCGTAACTGTTCCTTAGGCCTAAACACCACTTGTCCTGGTGATGTAATGTGTCAAACTACTAATGTTATACAGTTATAGGGGAACCGCTCGAGTGGCACAAGACACTCCTTTGGAATTTGGCCTAAATACCTGTGGTAAAACGGCATACATACAGGGAGGAGAGGAGTGAATTTGGAATATGAATCGGAACAGTTTGAATGACAGGAATAAAAGGCAATGGATGGGAGACCCAGTAACAAAGGCAGAGAGAGAGATGTGTAATTTAGAATCGGGTGACACTAATTGACTATTATCCCAGGAGGGGCAGTTAACTTGGCCTGGATAAGCCCTAGGATGCCCATCTAATTTAAAAAGAAGACCCACCACTGGCTCCTTTATTCCCTGGAGAACCAGAAAATAACTCACAGGTGCTCTAACTGGTGGTATCTAACCTATCAGGGGCCCCCTCCCTCGATCAAGTTTTCCACCTCCTCCCAGTTCCTATAATTAAGTATATCCAAAGGAGTGTTCACATTGTTTTTATGAGTTGCCAGAAGGCTTAAGATAGTTTTCATAATTAGAGTGAAGTGAAGTGGAGTGAAATTTACTGACATTTATCACAAAATGACAACACAAAATGACAACACAATAAAATGGACTTCAGGCATCTCAATTAAAGCTAAAATTAGCGGGTCTATGTTAAAAAGGGAGCGGATTAACATTAAGATCAAAAAGCCTAGAAAACAGGGGTTTAGATTTCGAAGTGTCTAAAACATACTTAGTTGAGACATTAACTAGTTATTTTGAAAGATAATCTGTTGGCAGTTGTATGGATCCTTTCAAGTTTATCTAGGTGAGTTTTGTTTGCAGTGAGATAACACATGCTGCCATATTCAAGAATAGGACAACTTACAGTTTTATAGATTTTAGGTGTGGTTTCAGGTTTAGTTTTACTGTGTCTAAGAAGGTCTTTAAGATTATTTAGCCATCCCCAGGCCTGCTCATACATTTAGTCGATGTACTGTAGGTACTAAATAACATGTGGTGAGCAAATGTAACCCCTAAAAAGGTGGCTGGGGAGAGTTTGTAACTTTGTTATGAAAGTGTAACCGTGTAATTTTGGGACGACCTACTATGGTGCATCAAGTCAGTGAATTGCAATTTTGGGGGAATAATTTTTATTCTCCACATTTGTCACACCAGGTTACTATTTTACTATTTCGTTTATAGATTTCTGAAGGAATTTGGTACCTGGTAGTGACATTTTTTGCTGAACACCAGACAGCTATATCATACAAAGCAAGTACACAAGTATTTAAAGTATGGTATACCTTACTCAGCTTTCACAAAGTATACATGAGAACAACAATGGAAAAGTCTCTGGGCTATCAAGTTAGCAAACCTTTTAGTTTTAATTCTAAAGCACAAAATTCTTTTGTGATAATTACCACAGTACTTACGATTTACGAGTAACCACAGTGTAAAGGCATCACAGCTAAGTTGCCAAATTATGTGCACACTGTAATAAACTATTGGACACAGATGCCACAGGTTTGTATCCACCCTTACTTCAACCTTTCACCTAAAAGTAATTTTTGAGGATATACACTCCCTAAGCTGGTGTGACTACCTGTCCATTTGTTGCTTTTCTTTCAGATTTACCATTTAGCTTTCCCAGAACCAGTGTAACGGGGATTTATTCCCTCCCCCCCTGCTGAAAATTCTTGGGGGTTGGAAGATTTTCTAGGAAACTTTTCCCCCTTAGTAAAATTTCCTGAAAAATATTGCTGTCCCTGAGAGTGGGCATAGATTGGAGAAAATATCCCCCAAACTGAAATATTTCCCAAACCCTCCCCCTTCACATTTAATAGTTGGTTCCTCACATTTCATTATGAAGAAGACACTTGTTACTGACAATGGAGAGTAGCTGGCTTCAGGCAATTATCTCTCAGTAATAATATATATAGGAACAGTTAGCTGTGGGTCCAGTGGTGATGGTGTCCAGTGAGGACAAACTTATTGCAAGCTGAGGCAGACTCAACAAGATTAAATGAGCTTCTTTCCTTGGAAGAGATTTGGGGCTAACATTCAAAGGGATTAGCATAATAAATTGTGTAGATGCTGTTCTATATACTAGAATTAAAACATACACAGACTGCATTGCTTTATATCAAATTCAGAAATGCTGGGACAGCGAAACCTACATGTACTGAAAGTGAATCTGTACATAATAGGAGAAGGGGTAGGCAGTGCCAAGATCTGGACCTTTAACACTCTGCCAGTGAAACTTGAACATTTTTAAGACAAGGCCTGAAATCAGCTTTTGCGATTTCATGAAAAAGGTTTGAGGTCATTGTAACTTGCCAAAGTTTTAATTGCTTTTACTAAGCTACACCAGTTTCAAAGAGTCAAAATAAAAAAATAAAAAGAAAAAGGAAAGATGAAAAATTGCACTTAAAATAAATCCATTTTGTCATCTTTATCTTCCTTACTTTATTGCTGATGTATGTCAAGTGACAGAAGACGATTCACTTTATACAGTTATATTTACTGCAATGTGGAGTTAACTTATGAAACAGTATGTTGTAAACAGAATACTGATGGCAAGGGGAGGAATTTTTAGGGTGGGGGAATATTTCGTAGGAAAAGTTCTGCTGGGGGAGGGGGGATTTCCTTTTACACCAGTAAAAGAAAGGCAAATTTTTGGAGTATTCGCCAATTCTTGCTTTCCCTACCTCTTTTTAGATCTTGAGCTGTCACTACAGTAGTCATGAGCAATGTAGGGAACTTCACTTCTGCATGGTTTCATATTTTATTTGCTTTGCAAAACCAAGTGATGCAGGTAAGGTTTTTTTTTTTTTTTTTTTTTCTCTGTAATGTTCCCAGTTATGCATCATTACAACTTGCTGTTTATACTGGACATATCGGATTCAGTTGGAAGGTCGCTGTTGACATATTTCACAAATGTGGATGATGAATCTCCTTCAAGAGTAAAACATGGAAACTGCAATAAACACTGAAGGGTTTGAGGTCATTCCATATGTCTGGAGTGTTGTTTAGCAAGCCATGTGGTTTGTGTGTGCAAACGACTATTTGTTTTCACTCCAGTCACAACACCCAGCATCAGTCTTTTGACAATGCCAGGTTTTTTCAAAAGTCATTTTGTAATTACCAGTGTCCATGTGGAGCAACAGTCTACACTGCATCTTTGCACAGTATAAAAATCTAGAGGCAAATAGCTAATATTGTAATGCTGGGCAAACACTAGCACTAGGGTGAAATCCACGCACACTGTTAACAGTTCTACCTATAAACGTTAATTGCCAATAAGTATGTTACAATAATTTGTAAAACAAACTGAGTTTAGTAAAGATGCATACATGTAATGACTACACTGCACAGTAAATCAATATTGATATCCATGGATAGGATGTAGGGTCATTCCATATGAAATCAACAAATGGCTTGGCTGGTCACCTCTTAGATTTTTCTAATTTTTGGCTCATTTGTAGCACTATATGAGATAGGAAGAAATCCCAAATTTGAGTGTTCTCGGATACGAACTTTTCGAGTTACGGCCATTTAAAGTTCAGGTGCCACACCCACTTTTGAGGCCTCAGAAACATCGTCATTATGGGGACACGACTTTAAGGGCTCCTAACTTTTTGGTGGAAGCTGGTATAAACCAAAACTCACTCCCTAGACCTAGTTTTGGTTGTAGAATTCAAAAATGAGGTCAAATTGGTGATAGCACATACAGGTTTGAAGATAATGCAGCTCAAAAATTGGATTTTTCACAGTAATGATTTTGCTGGGCCATTTTGGGCAGAGTCTTGCTCAAAATGTAGGTAAGCTGTAGAGGCCAAATTTTCAGAATATTGAACCCCTATAAAGGTTATTCTCATGCAAAAATTAAAAGGCCATATGTCAACTTTGGAAGATAATTGACGTGAAAGTTGTCATTTCACTCACTTTTTGATAAAAATGACCTTGAAACTTGAGCCAAAATGGCAGCATCACCAAGTGATTTGGAGTTTGATACTTTGGTATCTTCAAGGACTATTTATGAGCTACACCTAGAAAAAAATTCAACTTTGGTTCCTGACTAAAAGTTAAAAATTAAGTACCTCAAAGTGAAGCCCTCTTCAGCTTTGCGAATTTACATACACTGTACAATGTATGTATATACACTGTATACATACTGTATACATGTATACAGAACGTACAGTAGGAGCTTGGAACTTTCATTGAAGGAATTGTAACTGGCAAAAGTGGATCAGGGACATAGTTTCCTACTTTGTCCCCTAAAACTGAATTAAAATTGCACAAACTAGTCTCAGCATGCAATCTTCCAGTCATATACTGATTCAACAGCACTTTAAATACAGAATTGGGCACTGTATTATTACGAAGTGTACATATGGTATACATATGGTACAGTGCACTATTGCATAAAATAGTTTAAAAAAATGTGTGTGAAACAGTTTGCAAGCGACAAAGATCATTATTTTGAGATGTTTAATACTGTATCTGACTTGTACTGTAGTCATGAATCAAATGTGAATTTTTCACTTTGTTTACTGTAGATACTAGATTGTAATATACAAAGTTCTTAAAGGGAATATGTACAGCATCCTCCCAAACCAGGGAGTTGAAAGCAGCTGCATGCCCAAGCATATCTGGAAATATCCTTATAAAAGTTCTAAATACTGTGCAGTTGATTAATGCACATTATAGCTCTACTCTGGTTGGTCAACAATGACTTGCACAGTCACTGAGTTGGGTTGCTATTAAGTTTTAATATTCACTATATTGCCCTACACAATTTCAACTCAGAGCAGGTTATTATTCTGTCTTGGAGGTTATCCTTGGCAGGTGAATTGGTTTAAATTGGGAGAGAGGCCAGTAAACTTGGTAGGGAGAATTGTTTTCCTCTTCATGATATTTAAAGTGGGAAGACGCTGGCCTTTCATTTTGGCATTTGGGCCAGTTTTGGTACCAAATACCTCATGAGTTGTAATCTGATACTTTCCCACCTTAAAAATATTCACAATCTATGCAAAGTAAAAAATTCACATTTGCTCATGATAAAAGTCAGAAATGAACCACTTTAAAGGGGCATATTGAGTTGATATCGATAACTTAACGAGGGTGTTGAAGGGTACTAACACATGACAATGATTATTATTAGCATAATTAGTCAAGTTTCACATCCACTAGTTATGCATAAAGCTAAAATTTTGAATTTTTTGGTATCCTGGCTTGTAACGGTTGTGTGCATAATTTGAAAAAGTGTCTGGTCACGAATTTTTGAAAACTGAATTGAATTGTTTATTACTCACTTATGAAACATTTATTTGTATGCAAGATGTGGGGATTGTTTATGTTTGACCATTTGTTATTAGTATGTGAAGAAAAGTTAAAAGGTTTGGCAAAATATGGTGAATTTCATGAACCAACTCAATGTGCCGCTTTAAATGAAGTCAAATGGGATTTCCAAACTATTATTCATCCACATTGGTTAGATATATATATATATACAGTGCATTGTAAACACAGTTTACTGTACAGTACATACTTTTTGAATACACCCTGGATATTGAGTGCAGTGTAATTTTAATACTGTACATAAAACTGGAAGCTTGCATGCCGAGTAGTTTTGTGCAATTTCAAAATAGTTCAAGGGGACAATGTAGTAAAACTATTTCCCCTGGCCAGCTTTTGCCAGTTACAATTTCTTCAATGAAAGTTCCAAGTTCCTACTGTATGTTCTGTATACATATGTATACAGTATACATACAGTGTACAGTATATGCAAATCTGAAAGATGAAAAAGGCCTCCACTTTGAGGTGGTTTATTTTTAACTTTTAGGCAGCAACCAAAGTTGAAGTTTTTACTAGGGATAGCTCATAAATGGTCCTTGAAGATATCAAAGTATCAAATACCAAATCACTTGGTGATGCTGCCATTTTGACTCAAGTTTCAAGGTCATTTTTATCAAAAAGTGAGTGAAATGACAACTTTTGTGACGTCAATTATCTTCCAAAGTAGATGACATATGGCCTTTTAATTTTTGCATGAGAATAACCTTTATAGGGGTTCAATACTCTGAAAATTTGGTCTCTCCAGCTCACCTACATTTTGAGCAGGACTCCGCCCAAAATGGCCCAGCAAAATCATTACTGTGAAAAATCCAATTTTTGAGCTGCAATATCTTCAAACCTGTATGTGCTATCACCAATTTGACCTCATTTTTGAATTCTACAACCAAAACTAGGTCTAGGGAGTGAGTTTTAGGTTTATATCAGCTTCCACCAAAAGGTTAGGAGCCCTTAAAGTCGTGTCCCCAGAATGACAAAATTTCTGAGGCCTCAAAAGTGGGCGTGGCACCTGAACTTTAAATAGCCGTAACTCGAAAAGTATATGGCCGAGAACACTCAAATTTGGGATTTCTCCCTATCTCATATAATGCTACAAATGAGCCAAAAATCAGCCAAATCTAAAATTTGACCTGACAAAATGTCCTGAAAATTCCATATGGAATGACCCTGTAGGCAAGGGAGGTGAGATGCATTTCCAAATACACTTGTTAAATGACAATGCCAAAAGGAGGGTTGCAAGAATGTTTAGTAAAGATGATTATGTAAATGTATTATGTGTAAACACAGCAATAATAACCTTCACCTGATACTTACTGTTCACCCACACAGTGAAAAGGGCCTGTGTACAGAGAAAACAAGCTTAAGATCTTAAGGTCCACTGGGGAGGTACCATATATTTATAAATAAATGCCCAGATGCATGCATAATCGAGGACTGAGATGCATCTGGGATACTGCACAAAAGAACCACTTTGCTGGGGCCTAAATTTTAAAAAATACATTGTTTGCTGCTTTAGAAAGTGAAAATGCCATCTCAATGGCATGTAGGTTTGGAAGATACTAATTTCCTTCCAAAGAAATGCAATTTTTCTAGAGACAAGGCATGACGGAAATCTGTGATGTCATCATGGCACATTGATTAGACATAGCATATTGACACTGCCATACAGAATACTTCTGCTTTGTGTGCTATACATGTGGTGTAGTTTTATACTAGATCTACAGGGAAGATGTTCAAACCTTCCAACAGTATCAAATTTTAAGGACAGACAGGAGATCACAAAATAAAGAAAAACAAAAGAATTCGGGGGCAATGTGCCCACCTTACATTACAGGCCTGGGACCATGATGAGATCTGGCAGTATAACACCTGGTATCTTGAGTAAGGGAGGGAGTAATGCTACAGAGTTTGGTGAAATGTTCTGGAGTATGTTTGTCTGTCACACAGAACCCTTGTGAAATGGCAATGGAGTACTGTATGCCCTTCATCTTCAATGAGAAAAGTTACTAACCAAGTACTTGAGTTTAGTGCGTATTCTTTTGTGTACTGCAACATACAGTTCACATGTTTGGTATTATCTGTACATTTATGATTTGAATGATGAAGCAACCATTTCTCCCCAGGAGTTGATGTTTAATTAGTTTTAAGCAATATATAATATTTATATCTGCAAAAAGTCACCTAATTTGATGTCATTCTCAGATTCCAAAGTTAATATTCAAACCCACAATAAATACATACTATAACGTAACACTACCCTAAAAAGGTCTCTCTTGCACTGAGTCGAAACATAATGTTGGAAGACAACATTAGCCTCTTTTTTAAACTTAATGGTATTTTTCACTTTGAGTACATAGTCCTTTGATACAGTAGTTGACAAACAGTCACCATCTAGATACATACTTGAGACAGTCTTTGTTCACAAAAATATTTCATTTCATTTCATTTATTTGTTTTTCACACCATACATGTATACAAACATAAAATATATATAATATTTACACCAGTTTTGAATAAATCCTTTATGATGTGAAGGAAGTAGAACAAAAAACCCTCACGGGCTTGATGAAGTGCTCTACTCCCTATTTTAAAAATATTTTCCAGACATACACATAACAATTACAGCAGTTGACTAAAAATGCTAATGGAGATACCCCCTTCTTCATCCTGTATTCCGAACTTTTTCAACACAAGATCTGGCATGAACTAAATCATATTATATAACACCTCATAAATTTCTCTACATTTGATTGGAGGGTTGGTGGTCACATGCCATAGGTAATTCGGCACTATCATCACGGTCGTGTCTTATCCATCGTGTAATAGTCTAGTATAAAACACAATCGTGTGTTATACTAGTATAACACACGGCTGTGACGTCACTGTCACTGCGGTATGTTCGAACTATACCGCAACTCAATAAATCAATGCAGCTTTGATGATCACACATTGCATACCGTATGTAATAGGCACACAAATGCGTAGCAGCAAACCAAAAACCATTGAAGCTACCACATGAACAAACATGAACCATATAGTGACCGCCAGAACACAACTTCAACCAACGACTAGATCAAAGTTCTAAAACAAATAAATGTTTTCGTTCGTGCGATAGTATGAATTATTTCATTAGTTGACAGACTGAACGTTCTACTCAATGAGGTGAAGCCCAGTTGAATAGAATGGTAAATCTCTCAAAGAATGAAATTATTCATACTATCGCACTCATAAACATTCATCATTTGTATAGCAATTACCCATCATCAAGATGACAATTGGTACACACTTCAAAATACTAATTTAAATGTAATTACATTTAGATGAAACAAAACCAAAACTGCAAGCTTTGCATGACTCTTACCTTGACAATCTGAAAGGCAAAACTGCAATACGAATACACACATCTGGAAAAGTCCCCCCTTTTGATATTTCCTTCCCTGACGCATGAAAAATGAGAGTGGAATCTGTATAGATACAAAAATACAAAGATATCAAAATCTGACTTTTAGCAGGGCTGCCAAGTTTGAGAGAGCATGTGGAGTGAGATTTATCCGGAAGACTATCTAAGCAGAGCGCCACCATCAGTTGGCGCGAAGCGTACCAGAAAATTTTGGTGAAACGAACCACTCAGATTGCCGGAAATAGCCCTTCCCAGCCCCTGAAACGACATTAATGCTTTGTACATTGTGGTGTCTAATTTTCTGAAAATTGATTTATTTCATTATCACAAAACAGATGCAACCAATTTAACTATTTTCATTACATAGACCTAGGCAAAATGAACTGGATGCAAATCCAGCCAGCTTTGTTAGGTTATCTATGGTGTTCTTCTAGTAGCAATTGGATATGCTGAGAAAAGAGGTAGACTGTTGGGAATAAGTACTGAGGTTATAGGTCCAATCGATACGACTCCCGATTCCGATAGTTCGGTATGAAAAAAATACCTAAAACTCAGGTTGTTGTGCGATTTGAAATTCTGATGAGATGGGTTCAAAGAACAAATACTTATGATTATGTACACTGAGGATCTATACAGTAACATGCAGTTGCCTGATAACCTGTGTCGGTCACAGGACAGACGTACGTACAAGTGGGGGTCAGGTGTAGGAATAGACTGATGGGACTGTCATCGATTGTGTTTTAAATAGACTGATCACGCTTTTGCAGAATTTGTTTAATCCTTGCATCCTCTGCTTTGCCTCAGAAATCCAAATTCTGGCGTGAGAGCGTGAGATTGACCTCAAATGCATGAGTCTCACGCCCAATGCATGAGACTTGGCAGCCCTGCTTTTAGTTTGACTATTACTTACATCTACTATCTCTTGGTCCATTCAATCAAGCAGAATTGAAGGGTGTATTTTTATAAAGGTCGCAACGTTGCCATACAGCACGAATGTGCACCGAAGCGACCTTACACAAATGTTACATACTCCATCCCTGTGCTAAGATATATAATTTTGAAGTTTCTTAACTCAGCCTTTAAGTGACCTTAACGAAATGCTCAAGCTTAAGGCTTAGGCTTGTAGCATAGACTTAGGCCTTGGCTTACTTAAATTTGTTATTAATTTATTAGAAAGGGAGCATTATAATATACGGTAATGATCATATACGTTCAGTTCCTGGGGTCGGAAACCAAATCTGCAACGCAGCACACTCCAGGTGGTTCTTTATTCCACATACTAAGAATCTTTTCAGTTACAAAATACTCAACTATTTCAGCTGATGCAGTTTTACAAAATGGGTCACAGTTTCTCTTTTTACATAATTTTATATCAATGTAACTGGAACAATTTTAAAATATTTGCATCACAACCCAAAAGAGTTTTGGAATTATGATCTACCGAGTGGTGACTTTCCATCTTCACCAACAAAAAAGGCAGGACTTCTAAACATGGGAAAGCCACCCATTAAGTAACATACCTTTCAAAGTTTAACTTATTGAGATCTTAGGTCCAAGCTGCTAGGTATTAATGAAGAGGCCCCTACATCAACACTACTGTACATAACCACATGCACACTTCTGCATGACTGTTTACATCTCCTTTTCTCAATTCAGCCAAACTTTAATACTTACTGCACAGACCTGCACTAGCAACACAACGGCAGCGGTAACAGAAGCTCTTATACTAGCACCCAGAAGGACGGCTTGTTCAATAAGTAGTACTGTTAGGAGAGTCAGAGAAACAGAACTTTTAAACACAATTAAATACATGAAGTTTGTGACATCTTTTTGCAGAGAGTAACCAGCTGGTTAAGTCAGTATCAGGACATTGCGCAAACTTCAGCTAGGTGGACTAACTGTAACTGTACAGCATTCAGTACAAATCTTCCAAGTTTCTACCACACAACTGATGCTAAATTCCTGCATCTAAAGATGGTATACTTCAATAGGGCAGGATCAAGGGGAATGTAGCATTTGAGTCAAAATATAAAGGCCAAGGTTTTCGTGCAAGCAGCAACTTTAAGACCAGGCGCTGACCCATGCTCTTCAGATTTGTTAGTTCAGCACCCGGTCTTAAAGTTGCTGCTCGCACGAAAATCTTGGCCGCCGGGACAAAAAAATATTGCTTTTACTTCTTTCAGAAAACAGCTCATGGAGAACACTGCATTAGATGTAAGCAATAAAGACACAGTGTAGCAGCTGTTCCCAAAGTAAACTAAAGAACACAAACTCACATCCTGCATGAAGTACTGCACCTGCTCTGGCCAAAATAAGAAATAGAAGCCCACATATACGGTTGTCCAATAGTTTATCCCAAAGCACTTCCCTTGCCTCTCGTCCTCCCATGCGATAAAACCCTGAGCACATCAAGTCCAGTGAACAAATGAAGAAGTAGAGCAGCGCCATCACTGATATTGGTTTCAGTAAGGGAATGATACTTCTGTTAAGTGTCTGCAATGACAGTTAGGATATGAAATTTTTCATAAAGTGAGCAATTGCACACAGTAGTATAGCATTTTGCTTGTATGCAGAGTTAGTTATAACTATCCGTATTTTTCTAATGTAATTTTCTACTCAAACCTCAAAGTACTACACATTTCTACCTTTAAATCAGCAATCTAGGACTTTTGTTATGAACTCAAATACTTTAAACAATTCCTTTATAACAAATACTGGAGGTCACAAGCTAATAACCAAATAGTTAAGTATAGTTTGGCAGAAACCAAATAGTAGTGTAGTAAGCTTAAAACCCTCGATATTTAGAATCAAGTGCTTGCATGTTGCAGAGTTGCCAAATATTAGCTCTCTAAAATACATGTCACAAAATGTCATGTGAATCATACTACCACATCTACTATATGCTGTCTCTGCTGGGTATCACTTTCTACTAATCAAAGATAAGAAAAGAATAATTACCTTTTTAAAGTTTTGTTCTAGAATTTTTAATATAGATTTTAACTTTCTTATGAGTACCGTAAACAATGCTGCTAAAAATGAGTTCATCAGAAGTGTAAATTGCATACAGACAAATGACAGACATTCTTTGCATACCGAACTTAACTCTCTAATTAGAGAAACTACTAGGTATAATCTGAGAAGCAAAGCAATAACACCAAAATTCAGAATTAATGTGTATAAAAATAGCTTTATTTATCGTGCTGCACTTTATGTTCAAAACGGTAATCTGGATAATTTATTGTACAGTAGACAGTTGCACTTGTATATTTTTGTATATACTTTTATTTTTTTTTTTTATTTTTTATTTTTTTTTGTACACTTACAGTTTTATTATTATTAAAATCCTCACATTTTAATGTCCTGTTTATAAATTTTTATATTTATACTGGAAATAAACAAACAAAATAAATAAACATGGAATTCCTTCTTGAACAAGTCTTTGCAGTGACATCATACCGTAACTGAAGCCTAACAATGATTATTACAGTATATAAAGTCCCAGTACGACTTTGTATAAAGAAATACTTAAACGGCCAAAAATCGTCATAGCACGAGAGCCAGATATATGAAGTTGGTAACAGCTTAAGAGGTTCTAACATACCTAGAAGAACAGTCTAAGCCTCTTTCGGGAGTAATCTTTGTCTGAAATGCAGATGTTGAATTTGGCTTGCCAACTCAAATTCGAGTTCTCTCCTTGTAATGAGCTTATCAGTCAGGAGTATGAACCAATGAAAGTGTTTGTTTATGATTATTCATGAATAAACAACTATAGGTGCCTTGCCTACATGCTCAACTGTAGTGAAATGTACGCACGTAAACAGTGCAAAGCATTTGCTTGTATATTCGAATGGATGGACTACACAAACAGCCTAGGACTATACTCAGGTTAGTGTAGGCTTAGAATTGAATTGTAGTTAGAAATAATTACCCACACCAACAAAATTGGAGCATAACTAACATGAAAAAGGAGGAAAACCTCACCTGAAATCCTAAGCAAGGTAACGTTGCCCGGCACAGCCACAGGCGTTCGAAACATTACGTACATATACTATATAATAAGACAAGGTACGGTAAGACGTTCCGATCTGAGAATAAGTAAGCCCAGTGCCGTGGCCGCACTACCACCCAGTGCTTCCACACTGTAACTTCATTTTTCCTGAAATGGAATCTAAAATTACCTGAAATCGGCCATTTCAGGAAAAATGAATTTAGAGTGTGGAAGCACTGGCACTGAAGTGCGATTGGGCCTACTTCTTCTCAGTACATATTGTGAGAAATGACTTACCTTGTCTTATTATAGTGTATATAGTGTGTGTAGTATATGTACGTTATTTCAAACACCTGTGGGCACAGCGAGGCAAAATACTGGCAGGCTGTACGAACATGCACAGCCGCAGTCTGGCCGTTAATGTCACGCAAGTTGACTGCTCAGTTGTGCTTTACGGCCCTATAGCTACATTCTTCGCACATCAAGCACATCGTAACCTAGCATTCGCCGTTGGCTGCATCCTGCTGCACAGTCGTTGACAAGAAGTGATCTCGAAGCAGCTGAATAATGAATATTCATAATGACCTAGAACTTCCCGCCGTGATGAACCTTGTGCATATTGAAACAGCCGTTACATTTACAACCACGATTTGTTTAAAACAACCTTTCACTTTTGTAAATGTCTTTTTTTCTCCAACAAATCATTTCTCTGGTTATGTTTGGGTTTAAGTAACCTTAAGCACCACTCATTTCTGTGCAGTACTGTGCTGGGCATGGCCAGCACCACAAATATGCATTTTTGACAATTAAATGCCCACAGACTTTTGAAGTTTCTGTTAATTCTGTTACAGCATGTATTAACCTTGGTGTGTATATGGATTCTCATCTGTCTATGGAAAACCATGTAAATAACCCATGTAAAGCTGCCATGTACCACATTAGGCAAGTAGGTCTTCTTTGTATCTTGAAAGATCAGCTACAGAGAAACTCGTTTATGCTGTTATTTCTAGACCCCTTCATTATGCTAACTGTCTGTATGGTAACTCATCAAATGATTTAGAATATTGCTGCTAGAATTGTTTTCAAGGCAAATCTTTGATCTCACATTAAGTCTGCTTTTGAAGAGTTACACTAGCTGCCTGTTAGACAGCGCATTGAATGCAAATACTGCTCTTGGTTTTTCATGGTTTTAAACTTGGTACACCTGCCTATCTGAGAAACTCTTTAAATTCTGCAAGTACAGTACTATCTTGTCATAGTTGACAGAGCAACTCATCGATGTGTTTTGATGAGTTCTGATGAGTGTGACAGTGTTCGCACTAAGGCGCGGGATTGCGGGAATTCCGCTTTTGTTTTTTGAATCCCGCACATAATTAAATCTAATGCAGGAAAATCCCACACACCTTCTCCGCTTCCGCACATAAATAAATCTTAAGCGGGCAGCTGATGTTCCGAATCCAGCCAAAATTCCCACACACTTTTCCGCAGCGGTAGTTGTACAGAGAAATTGCAATTATAATAATATACGCACAATGAATTGCAGTATAGAATCGTTACCAAGCAAGCGGATGGCAACTCCCAAGCTGAACACTGATTATTGCAGCAACAAATATCATTGTAATCTAGCCATTCACAGTGCAGCTCTTATATGCTGTCTGCTGGTTGTATTTACGTAAGAGCGAATCTGACTGGATTGAAATTCAATCACAGTCCCAGGGTTGCAAACACAATGTTGTATGTTTGGTTACACACCTGTAGACTCAGACTGTAGTGCACTGTGGAGTCTCACATGTGTTGTATTAAATATGTACAGTATGTACTTTTTTCATTATTACGTCGTACATTGCTCTCGTTAATTTCTGATCATATGTGTATCTCCAATGAAGTTAATTCATATTTTCCACTTCAACTTCAAGTTCACGGATTTATATGAGCACTCATTCTTCAGAAGGAAATCACCCAGTGACGAATTGGAGCCTGAGGTATCGGAAGAGGGGTTGGGGAGGCTTTGAACTTGGAGAGAAGCACTAGTGACATGCATCAACTGCCGTTAACAGCAAGTGGTACCTCTAGCATGGGGAGTAGTTTTGCGATGGCGACAGAAATCCCACTCAAAAAAAATTATGGGAGGGATGAAATTGGATGAAATCCCGCCCCAAAAAAATTTCAGAGAGGGAATTCCCTCCCAGTTTCAATTCCTTAGTGCGAACACTGGAGTGCGATGAGTTTAAAATCCTTTAAACCAAGCATGACCTCGATGAGTTTCTTGATGAGCTTTGTGATTGACAAGTGCCCGTGCATGCACATGCAGTCTACTGTTAACAGTTGAATTGATCTCTATGTCTTGTTTCATTGTTGATATTGTATGTAATGCATGGCTGCGTTAAGAATGAGCGGAAATATAAACAGCTATACAGCGCGCATACACTGAAAGTCTTGTTTATAAAACTATGCTGTCTGCATGTTTTATCACATCTGCAATTTGGTGCTCAAAGTCACTTTAGTTCAAGCAATACTATATAGTAGGGCTGTGTATAGTGGAACAAGTATTGAGCAGTCAACACACGAATCCACACATGGTACAGTAGCATTTTTATGGGTCGAAGTTGTAAATTCCTTGAGGCATATCGCAACGATTTTATTGATCTCAAGATTTTTTTTTCGTTCTGAAGGCGCTGTCAATCATCAGTTTATAAAGCTCAATGAAATGATCTTTCCCATACCATTGTAAAATTGTAAAAACCTTCAATATTTTGGTAGTTCTCAAAATGCTAAACTCAAAGAAGGCCTGGTGTAGAAATGTCATATTGTAATTCAGCAAGTCTGGGCCAAGCAACAATAGTATTCTCTCAGCAGAAGCAATCGTCAATATATAAGCCGGAGTTTTGCACAGAGTATACTGCAATTCCTTTCACGGCAGCTTCACATATCAACTGAATGTACCTGTGCGTGTGGCTGCGTGTTGTAATTTTTTGGTGGGAACTACCCAATCAAGTACAGACATATACAGGGTGCTACCAGGGGAAGCTCTCTGGTATATACACAGTACAATGTGATGCACTTGTTTCTTCTGTAGCCCCTTGAGCTGCAAGTACTATGCACAGCCAACTGCCACACGAAGTTCGTTTACAATCACTGTAATTCATTCATCCTGACTAGGCTTACTATTGCCTTGTATGGAAAATACTACGTGAGCTCATTGATCCCTGATGCTTAAATCAGGCGACCCGTTTAACTGTTCATGGAAATTTCTAGTTCAAATGTTCACTGACATTAAGCGCCATTTTTAGGACTACAAATTGAAGGAATATCATGCTCTTCCATAGGTATACAAGCTATTATCAGTACTGATACCTCCTCTGTAGTATTTTCCACATGTATGGCAATGGGTTAATTTGTTATGTTTTGAAGAATTGTACCGTTAGCTGAGCAGGCCCATCCAGCTAGTGGGATTAACACAGATACAAGTTACACAGTTGGTTTGGCTATTAATGTCAGGCTATGTGGGGAACTACATGCATAGCCTGTATCTGAAAGGGTCCGCAATGCACAGTGTGAAAACCGGCGGGCAAGGATTGAGATTATCAAAAGCAATATTTACAATTCTTACTACTAGTTGTCTTTGCATTTTCCACTAAAGAATTTTTGATCTGTATGGGGACTAAACATAGTATTGCCAGGAAATGGTGCGTTGTTGGTTTCGTTACATTACATTGATTCACCAATGAAAACAAAATGCCTACGTAGCTAAAAATGAGAAAGAAACTGGGCTGAAAAGGTTGGCCTGCCGAAATATATTTTAATATGTGCTTAGGGTCAAAATAAATTTGGCGCTGGTAGAATCAAGCCACCTAGACAGGAAAAGGGGCCTTCAGGTTGCAGATGTTGTCGCTCATCATGGAAAATTATTTGTTAAGGCCTATGCTACTTTGGTTTTTCAAGAAACTGCAGATGAAGTCAAAAACTGTAAGCGGCGGTAATACTGTAACGTAGGCCAGTTACAAGCAAAGTAGAAACCAGCGGGGAAAAATGAGAGCTAAGTTATTTGGATCCTGTATAGGCCTAGTCCTGTTCTTTGTCGCTGTGTAATGGAAACTGATGACGTCACGAACAGCTGATCAAAAATTTTCAGTTTACATAGGTCTACTACAGTTCCACAGTACACAGCAATGCACGGATCGTGCACGTTAGTGTAAGGACTGTGTACAGTGAGCTGTAGGGGAACGACCACAGTCCTTTACTGAGGGCGGATCATGGCCATTATCCGTCAGCTGGGACAGTCCCAATTCTAGGAATAATGAAGTGTTAAGACTTTTTGCTTTTGTTATAAAGAGTGTTGTTCTCAAAAAGCTTCTTTTAGTTGTATTAAATTACTCAATTTTTAAAAATTTTCTCAGAAGAGTTATTTTGAGAACGACACTTCATTTACTGTACCATAAAATTCTGAAATTAAACTTTGCAATTCCCCTATAGTCACTATGGGGTGGCCCAACCAGACGGATAATGGCCATGATCCCTGAGGACTAGTGCTGTACGGAAATGGCTAGAAACTGTTTTGTTAACTCATTATTAATTTTGTTTCTTTTATCCAGCCTTTCCATTTTTCATATTGCAAAATTATAACATGTGCATGTAATACAATCAAAATAGTGCATTTTCAGCAATGTTTCAGTTTAGTTTGCAGAAAATCTGTGAGGGGAGGGGGGAACAGTACGATCAGGGTGAACAGATTTTGAAAAGTAAAATACGGGACACTGCATGGTTGGAAGATAGGCTGTGTACACGCGTAGTGCGAAGCCTCCATCGGCATCGGGTGGGGTCCAGGGGCCCGCCTTAATGCCCCTGGTGGGGTCCAGGGGCAAAGCCCCTGGATTTGAGTGCATTCAAAGCACCAGAGAGACGTAATTAGACTGGTCCAAGTTCAGTGATCTGCCGCTGCCGGTCGGCGCCGGTCGGGCCCGACCAGGACGCAGCATTGCCGACCGCCACAATCTGCCACACTAACTTTTCCGACCGGCACTTATTCCTTATAAATAAAATAGCCACGTGAAGGATCGACTGAAAAGAAACTGTTTGTTGGTCATAATTCGAGACTGGATGAAATCCAATTCATAATCGTCCATAATATCCAAAACACACCTCGAGAAAATACTATTATTTTGCATTCCAGAGCAATGACTCGATGCTTGATCGTTGCGCTGTATTTCAATTATTAAAAGAAGCGATGTACAGGCAACCAGCATGCCAAAAGTATGTTTTTTATTGAAGTACGTACGACCACGAACCTAAGCAGGGCTTACAAAATCCTATGCGCCGCGTGCCTGGGAATCCTTATTCCAATGTTCGGGATTGAAACTTAATGATTTAAAAGCCCGTCACGCTACTGCCATGAATATTGCAAACCCTTGGTAGGCCCTCCACTTAGCGAATGAGAACTATAAGGAGTAAAATGATGCTGCCTTACCCCTTGCCTATTGTGTTTCTTCTTAGTTTACACTCAGAATCATAGCCACATTTGCTAACAAAAGGAACGGTAAAACAGAGACCATCAAAGCAAGTGCTTGGCATACATAAGAGTGTAGACTATCACCAGGGAGCTGTTATTCCAAATAACAGCTCCCTGCTATCACGAGTAATATTTTCTTACAGCAGTACGCACAGCATACACGTACCAGGGAGCTGTTATTAAATAACAGCTCCCTGCACGTACTAAATATCCGTACGTACATATGTTCAATACTTTGCGTAAATCAATGGTGCTTGTACTGTACCACGGTCATACCTCAGCTAGCACATACTGTACGAGTGTAACAAACTGTCATGCACAGCTACCTCACTGGGCTACTTTTCAGGTATTGTAATTGCGTAAATCATAAATGCACAAAGCACAATTTACACCATACGAATTAATATCAGTTTCCCTGGTAGCCTACTTAATTTACAAGACGGCTGCCTTGCTGCTTTTTTGCGACAACCTCGCCTTGAAATTACCGCCTCTTACTTTTTCTCCCTTGAAAATTACTTGGAAGGCACGGACTAGATCTTTCCCTTACACATGGAGAACGTTTTCATGTTGACAATGAAACCATACAGAACTCCTGAAACATTTCCCATGCTTTTGCAATTGACTTTAAACAACTTGATTTTGCACCCAAGTTCTAAATTGGCCAAAAATATCCTCCGAAATCTAAGTGGTGGGAAAAACTCTCGTAACAAGAATTAATTTGAGGGAGACTCTTGAAAAAGTGACAAGAAATATCGGTAAGAAAGTGTATAATTACAGGCCGTAATTAACGAATTACGTTTTGTTTTGCCAATACATAGATGCAATCGTAAAAGAATGATTGTGATTGGCTACAGTCCAAGGCTCCAAAGTGAAGCATGGACAGTAAGTGAAACCATCAGACCTCGATAAGTGTTGACCGTATCAATTTGAATTGACTTCAAAAATGACTTAGATTGATATTATTTTAGAGACAGTTTTGGCACATGGTTAATTATGGAAACAAATTCTATTTTAATCCAAAAAGGAAAGGATTTCAGTCCTGAACACTGCTTCGACCCCTAAAGCAAGCTACAGTCCTGTCCATACACTTTGTACTGTGTAAAGCACAGGTGGCATATTTGATCGTCAGAAGAATAAAAAATAGCCCAAATCATTAAAAATGCCAAAAACATTTTCCTGACATGTGCTTAAAGACCCCTAAACAACAATTCGCATGATAATCGCAAGCTCTAGTCAAACAGGTTTTCTCTACCGGGTGTCTTTCTTCATAGTGTCTTAGCACATTGGCCGTTGCCTAACGTGTAGTACGTGTATACTGAGAACCTAGCCTTACACATGTGTAATTTGTAGGAGTCCCCTTACAAGTTGAGCTATATTGCCAAGAACTTTGATAAAATTTCGTTCCAAAGTGCTTAAAAATATGTAATGTGTTCCAGAAAAGGTTGTTTAACATAGAAGGGGTGATATACTGACAGGATGGCTTTTTTTCTTGTGAAAATGACTTTCATGAAATTTTAATTTTATTACCATATATATAACTGTTACGTGGAACAAACTCATGTCTCCAAGTCTATTTAAATGCAATAGAGTTGCTGCAACCTACCCCACTGTTAATTAAAGATGTGTCCAAAGCCATGAGAGGAGTATGAAAAGAGTCGTGGCCCCTACCCCACCCCTTCCCCCACAAAAAGGACCCTCATATCAGTACTATGCCATGCATGATTCCAATTAGTTGATCCAAGGGCAACCACAGTATACATTAGTTCAGTATTAAAACGAATGCCATAAAAGAAGAAAATATAAATCTGGACACCAAAAAGAAGAAAGGAAACAATACAAGGCAAATAATTTCATATTTTTTCGCAAGCATACAGTACATGTATCATGCTTCTGAATTCTTACAAATGTATAGACTCATAAGAAAATTATTATGATAAAAGTAATTTTGGAGATATTGCCCAAACTTGGCCTCAGCGCTTTGTACGGCATGAAATTGCTTCAAGTAAAAAAAGCTAGGGCAAACTTTGAAGTAATAACAATAAAAGGTGACATCTTGTTTTTTCTGCATCTGATATATATTACAATTTTTCACAGATTTTTTCTTTTTTTTTTTTTTGATAATTTGAGAAATTTTAACAACATGAGATCCCTTTTTCAAGGCCGTGTACAGACAGCATAAAACACTCGGGAAGTGCCGTTTCCGGCCATCTGGGGGTCTGTAAATTCCAAAATTTTTCTTGTACGCTCCGCGCCAACCGATGGTGGCGCTCCGCTTAGATAGTCCTGCCGGCACTCAAATCATCCTGGGCAGAACCCTGCAAGTTATAAATTACAAGGTCCAAAAATGTGTTGAAAATGTCAATTACTAAACTACTGTAGTTATATTTCTTTTTGATGACACAGCTGTGAGTAATTGCCTGTAAGATTGGGCATATGTAACAAATCTAGAACATGTCATATAAAAGTTACAATTTGCAGTTCTGATCTGATAAGGGAGACACTGCAACTATTTCTGCAGGCTACATACCACTAATATGCCAGAGGCACCAGTGTTATGCGGGACTAAACTGCAGAACTGACTACGAACCTGGACTATCCTACGTTGGCCCACAATTGTAATACATAAACACGTGTGGGTGAGCAGGCTTTCAAAAGCTGCTAAACGCACTCTACGATAGATTTCAAGGTTCCTTGCCCTAGTTGTATCCGTCATTCTACCAATGCAGAGTTGTGTCTCCTTTTTTGTCTATTTTGTAGGGAACTCCCTTTAGCAACATAAGAATACGGGACAAATAGGCGTCCCGGGGAGGTTCAATACGGGACACGGGACAAATGAACCAAATACAGGACAATCCCGTATTTTACGTGACATCTGGTCACCCTGAGTACGGTTGACCCAGACTCTTGAGTGCCGGACGGAAATAAGGAGTGCTGGGCGGCCCCACCCGGTGCCGCTCACCGTAGCTAGAACCCTGGCTAGTCTAATGAAACAAATGAGCAGATTTGGTTGGCACACTGACACACACAAACAAAGTGTTAGTGCTAGGCCGAATGCTCGGAGTGCATCAGCAATAAATAGGCCTAGCCTATGGTTAAGCCCTACCTGAGGCTGACGGGATGCCAGAGAAAAGAAACAGTGGAGAAAAGCTACCAAACAAATGCAACAGACAACAAAAACTGACAATGAAGAACCAGATGAAACTTCCAAAAAGAAATACACAAAAACAAAGGGCCAACCCCAGTGAAAATCTACAGAATTTTAGAAGCAGTGCGAGCACCAACTTAGGCCTAGGCCTAGGCTACTCTTAATTACTGTTGTCGACCATACGTAATGTGTATAAAACAGTATAGTGTGTTGACCATCGAATGCGCACTTACAGCTTAAGAACCCTACCATTGCAAGCTTTCTGTATGATATATTATGCTAGATGCGCACTCGACGGGCCCGCGCAGTCGACGGTCACCCCATCATATAGTAGACCCTGAAATTGGCGCACCTTGATTAATTACAGGCTATTACTGTCGCAATGTTAACTTAATGAAGTGAGCCTAACCACAGGAATTCGTTAACATTAAATTGGCCTACTTATACTACACTACTACTACTAGGCCTAGTACTACTACACACTATAAATACAGGCCTAGGCTATAGAGGGATTTCATGTGAACTTTGTGAAGTCAAGCGCAATGGATTCCCAGGCACTGAAGGGCAAAACACACAAGCAGTAAGCGAATTTACAGCTCACGCGCACGGCATAACTATCGATACTACTGTGACACAATGGACGCGTGCCAGTCAAAACTAAAGTGACGCGCGATCTTGCCCTTCAAAATTGCGTCTAGTTGGTTAAAGTCACGTGACTGAAATCCCTCTGTACGATAATAGGCCTATGTCTATTTGGGTACCGTTACTTTCCGCCCCTAAAATTACTGGGGCGGAAAATAACATTCAGTTTTATGGATTAACTTACATGTGTATATACTTTCTTCTCATTTCAGGAGACTGAGACTAAGGGGATGATGAAATTGCAGGAACCTTTTTCGGAAAGCAGAAGAACTGAGAAGAATGAAGCACTTGAAGAATGGATGCATTCAACTAGGCCTATATACTATAGCTAGGCTACGATGTTGTATATAAAAAGAGCTAATACCATTGTCGTATACTGTATACGTTTTACGTACATGTATATACGTTCCTATTTCCTGCTCAATGGTATTAGTGTACTCCATAGAAATAAAAGTAAGGGAGAATGACGTCAGCCGATCTGGATTGAAGCCATTGATTTGGCTTGGTTGTACGGCAACAGAGCATCTGCGCGTATTGCAAATATCACGTCATTGCTTTTGCCCCAAGTATTGGCAAAGAAACTACAAGTTTTCAAGTTAGGAGTATAAAACAAAATACATAAGGCACCATGACTTATTTCTGTTGTGAAAATAACTCCTAATCTTTCGAAAAACGGATAAAATAAGCTATAACTTCTGCAGCAGAATGCACACTGTACGCACAGGCGCCCCCTTAACATTGAATAGTATACCATATACTATGTAGTATATCAGTGTTGGAGGACTCGAGGCCGGCCTCGGCCTCGAGGCCGGATCGCCGCGGCCTTGGCCTCGGCCTCGGCCTCGGCCTCGGCCTCGGAGCTCCCGGCCTCGGAAATTCGGTCGAGGCCGGGCAAGACTACCTCCGAATTTTTTAATAATTTACTACCATTTTTTGCAAAGAAATAACTAAACCATGGGAAGTTTAATGTCTAGATTGCCTTGAAATTAATTGTCGATATTTTCTATTACAAGACAACATCGATCGTTGCGGTTGAAAAGTGCAGATTAGCTGTGAACGTACGATACAGCGCATGTAATCTTAATATCTTGCAATGCATACACCATACAGCAAGGCTGCACCCGCCACACACACACACGGTATACCGTATACTGGATAACCGGTACGGCACATGCACAGTTCTCCACAGTCCACACCACACACACACACGTGCAGCGCAGCCTAGCCGCCGTGTCACTCGCGCGCGCACTATAGCTTGTTATTGTCCTGACGAAGTCGCCATGTCTGCTGATTCTCGAATAATAAAGTTCGGAATTTTAGACCACGAAGAGTTTGAAGAGAGGGGACGGAAAAAACATAGGGCACGATGCAAATTTTGCAAGCCATCAACACCTTTTGGAGGCCAGACGGTGCGGCCAGATTGCACTATCCACTGAGCACTCTATGCCCTGGCCCAGAATGTTCTTTCTGTGCCAGCTAGCAGTGCTCCGGTGGAGAGAGTTTTCAGCCATGGAGGACTGATCATGAGGCCACATCGCGCCAAACTTTCCCCACAAATGCTGGAATGCCTCATGTTCTTGAAGTGCAATGCACACATTCTTAGCTTCTGAGCTTCTGAGCCAGAGAACCAAGCTCCTAAGTTGGGTGCAGTGGTGCACGTGGCAGTGTGTATGGACTTGTGAGGTATTGTGTTCCCCAAAATATAGTTTGTATTGTTTTGGGGTCTTGTAAAAGGTAAAAGATCAAACTGTAGATTGTAGACTTCATGTCAGTTATTTTAGTACCTTCTGTACACACATTTGTTATTATGTACAATATGTAGTGACGGTGACACATTACAGTGTGAACTGTCAGGAAAAATTATTTCAGGTTTTTTGTGGATTTCTTCCACCTTTGGTCACGAAAATTGGCAGTTGCAAGTTCATGAAAACACATTTTCTTGTTTTTAGATTGAGCTCATACACTAATTATGCTTTCTAAAATGAGTGCACAATTTGTATGGTATTTGTGCAGGCTCACATGTACTACCGGCGTCTACTGCTGTTTAGTTTTTCTCATTTTTTCAATAGAGTGCTCAAAGTGATCAGCAATATCCTTCGCAAGGCAGATTAATTTTACTTTTTGGGAACTAATTGGAAGTTGGAACTGATCCCTTCTGTATTTTGTGAAAACCCATGTTTTTGTTTCTAAACACTAGTAGGTGACGGTGTAACTTGAGACAACTGCCCAAGTGCCCAGCTTCTTAAAGTAAAGTTTGGTAAATTTAAATGAACTTGACTTATGTGTATTTACTATTTGCTCATTCTTAGGTTTACATACTTCGCTTCACAAGCCCGCCCTTGAATGGCAAGATATCTCAATCTAATCCCCATTGCCTCACCACCTCTGGGCAAGGAGTACGGATCCTGAGCTCCAGCTATAATACTATGTTGGATGGAGTGAAAGTATGCTCTGATATTTTTTCTCTGATATAATAAGTAACCCGGCCTCGGCCTCGGAGGGTTCGGCCTCGGTCTCGGCCTCGGCCTCGGAGCTAATGCCTCGGCCTCGGCCTCGGAGGGTGTGGCCTCGGCCTCGGCCTCGGCCTCGGAAGTAGCGGCCTCGACTACAACACTGTAGTATATATAAACGGAAAGGTATGTCACAAATCTCCTAGCTCGAACAAACAACTTACGTCTCTGGCACAATTACTGCACTTTTCTCACCAAATTTGTCTGTGTCGAGACTTTTGATCATAAGGTACCTCAAGGCAGCCCTTTTTCCCGAATAATTTCACTTGGCATTGTCTGATGGATGAAATTTCGATGGAGTAACAGTCAGAGGATGGTAGCTGCTGATAGAGAGCATTCAGCACTTCCACACTATATAATAAAATACTCCTAAAATATTCTCTAAAGTTCTCTTAACTTTCTGAATTTCTTCCAAAATTTGTCAATTATGTTTTGATTTGATTATTACAAATCTTACAGATACATATTAGCATTAATATGCAAGATTTTTGAACACAGAAATTCATAAAATTTGAAAACCTTTGAAAAGTGGAAGGGCTTGCATTTACTATGAGCATTTGTGGCAGTTGAAGACTGTAAAACAGTTACAGTTCAACTGTCAAAAGTGCTCGTAGAAAATGCTAGCCCTTCCACTTTTCAAAAGGTTTTCAAATTTTATGAAATTTAATGTTCAAAAATTGTTCATATTGATGCTAATATATATCTGCAAGATTTGCAATAATAAAAACTGAACCATAATTAAACAAATTTTGGAAGAAATTTAGAAAGTTAAGAGAACTTTAGAGAATATTTTAGGAGTATTTTATTATATAGTGTGGAAGTGCTGCATGCTTTCTATCAGCAACTACCATCCTCTGACTTTTACTCCATCGAAATTTCATCCATCAGACAATGCCAAGTGAAATTATTCGGGAGAAAGGGCTGCCTTGAGGTACCTTATGATCAAAAGTCTCGACACAGACAAATTTGGCGAGAAAAGTGCAGTAATTGTGCCAGAAACGTAAGTTGTTTGTTCGAGCTAGGAGATTTGTGACATACCTTTCCGTCTATATATACTACATAGTATATGGTTTACTATACAATGTTAAGGGGCGCCTGTGACTGTACGTACGGAGACACATCAATCAACCGGTCTTTTGCCGTACAACGAAAGCGCCCTCACAATTTGCGTTGCTTCACCGGTTGAACACATTGTGTTAGCGTTCTCCCTTACTTTTATTTCTATGGTGTACTCACAAAGGTAGACTTGCCCCAAGTCTCTCCTGTTATTCTTCGTCTCTTCAACCTGTCACTTTTTGCCTGTTCCTTCTCTCACAGTGGCTCCATCACATTGTACCGCTATACACTAATCTTAGCCTGCTTCCTACTGTCCCTTGCAACACGACCGGGCTGAAGGCAGCAGGCAAACCTAGCAGGCAAAACTCCACACTATTTCTACGTATATAAGTGCAACACGCGCTAGCGCTAGGCTATAGCACTTGTTTCAAATAGCTCCTGTCGCTCCCACACACACGTAACGTAGCGGGCTGTTCAATCGAGCGGCTTGTCGCGGCAATCCTGCTCGTCGTGTAGCGCAGTGTATAACGACAATACAATGATTCGGTAGTATACAAGCGGGAGCGTGGGAAATTCTTGCGGGCAAGCCCCGTTCGCTGTGTGTTGTTCGATACGGGTGAGCAATTCTTGCGGGCAAGCCCCGTTCGCTGTGTGTTGTTCGATACGGGTGAGCACGGTGTATAACAACATTACAATCATTCGGTGTAGAAAGCGGGGAGTGTGAGAAATTGTTGTTGTGCCTGCAGTGATGTAGTCGGAGAGGCCTGAGAGGAACAGTGAAAGAGGAGAGAACATCGCGAGAGACTTGGGGCAAGTCTATCACAAAGGAGGAATGAGGAGGATAAAAGTTTTGACTACGTATTGTGGTGTAAAAGTCATTGCACTGTATTCATGTTAACCGGCCGGAGAGACGTTCAAACGAATGGTAATGTAAGGGGTGCAATAGAGTACCGAAATTGTACTGTTAACCCTACATATCGCTGTAGACGTACGTACACCAGTGGCAGATCGGGGGGGGGGGGTGTCGCCGACGTCCGGACCCCCCTTAAATTTCCCAATTTGTCCTTTTCCAAAATTGGTTTTTTTCACACTAGCCCTCCCCCCCCCCCCCCAAAACGAGACAGTTTCACAGGTAATGACCGTTGTCCAATTCCGAGGAGGTTTTGGTTAGGCCCCCGGCATCCAGTATCGATCAATCCACCCGTAGCGAGTCTATAGCCATGTATCGCAGAAACTTTCAGCAATATATTTGACTATGGTAGCCTATATTGTCCGCCCCGAAACACGAACAGTGTGCAATCGTGAGAATGTGACTATAGTATGTCTTACTGCCTGCGTGAGAGTCAGGTATTATTCGCTTGGAACCACGTGGTGAAGTCCCCGCTAACATAAAACGTTTTTAAAACGTGTAAAGTGGTGTTATAGAACGTTTTATAACACCACTGGCACGTTTTAAAAACGTTTTGTGCTAGCAGGGGTAATGTCCCTTTGGATGTGTCACCGTATTCCGAAAGAAGAAGAAGAAGAAGAAGAAGAAGAAGAAGAAGAAGAAGAAGAAGAAGAAGAAGAAGAAGAAGAAGAAGAAGAAGAAGAAGAAGAAGAAGAAGAAGAAGAAGAAGAAGAAGAAGAAGAAGAAGAAGAAGAAGAAGAAGAAGAAGAAGAAGAAGAAGAAGAAGAAGAAGAAGAAGAAGAAGAAGAAGAAGAAGAAGAAGAAGAAGAAGAAGAAGAAGAAGAAGAAGAAGAAGAAGAAGAAGAAGAAGAAGAAGAAGAAGAAGAAGAAGAAGAAGAAGAAGAAGAAGAAGAAGAAGAAGAAGAAGAAGAAGAAGAAGAAGAAGAAGAAGAAGAAGAAGAAGAAGAAGAAGAAGAAGAAGAAGAAGAAGAAGAAGAAGAAGAAGAAGAAGAAGAAGAAGAAGAAGAAGAAGAAGAAGAAGAAGAAGAAGAAGAAGAAGAAGAAGAAGAAGAAGAAGAAGAAGAAGAAGAAGAAGAAGAAGAAGAAGAAGAAGAAGAAGAAGAAGAAGAAGAAGAAGAAGAAGAAGAAGAAGAAGAAGAAGAAGAAGAAGAAGAAGAAGACGTGTGGCGTGCTTGGGCATTCAAAGTAATACAAAACACGCAGATATTACGTCATACTTACTAGCTAGCGCTTTATGCAACGTATTACTGTTGGGTTTTAATATTGATTCCAAAAGGTCACTGCTAGTCTTTTGGTCTTACAAAAGTAATGATCTGTTCACACTCCCTAAACGCTACATCTACGAAACCGTCCCTCCACCGGCTAGTATCCCTCCTCTCATGACAGGCCCGTCGGAAGGTATTTAAAAGTGGTACCCCAAATAGCACAAGAATGTTGGACCAACGTTGGAAGAAGGTTGCAGAATTTGTTGGAACCACATTGGGCAAATATAGGTTGAAGGTCGGCTGCTCATTGTAAAAATGTTGGCCCAATATGTTGGCTTATTAATGTACCAACATTATGCCACTGTTTACCCAACATGCTGAAACAGCAACGGTTTAACGTTGAACCAGCGTTTATCCTGCAAGTTATTGTGACACTGCGCCAACGTTACAACAACATTTGTCCAATATGTTGTTGTTACAATGCGCCAACAAAGCGCCAACATTTGCACAAAAACGTTAATTGGGCCAATGCTGGAAGAAAGTTGCAAAATCTGTTGGAACTACATTGGGAAAATGTAGTTTGAAGGTTGGCTGCTCATTGTCTATCCGTTGGCCCAACATGTTGGCTTACCAGTGGACCAACGTCACGCCATTGTTTTCCCAACGTGTTGTTGCAGCAATGGGCCACTATTATGCCAATGTTTATCCAGAGTGTTGTCGAAACCAAGGGCCAGCGTTACGCCAACGTTTACCCGAACATGTTGTAGAAGCAATGGGCCATCATTATGCCAACATTTACTCCAGTACATTGTTGTAGCAAAGGACCAACGTTGTTCCAGCGGTTGGGGTAATGTTATCTGATGGTCGGGTGCTCAGTGCAAAGAATGGTCGGCACAATGTTGTACCAACTAAACTATGTCTCGTTTTGTCTAAAACTTCTCTTTAATTAACTGCTCATTATGGGAATCCATAAAGAAGTAGGCCTATGTCAGAGAAGCTACCTTCTACAAGTCTTTAAAGCTACTAGCATTGCCTTACTAGCCACTTTTGAGCTTTTTAAGTACGTAGAAACAGGCAATGGCAAACTAAAGAAGAATCCCAAACCCAAACAAAACCATGACGGGTCACAAACACAAATGCTAAACAAACTATACATACCGTGCAACAGGGAACAAAAGAGTCTTTGTTACTACTGAACTCCAGTAACTGCCACTGCAGCCAACCCCAAAACAACTCCCCACAACCACATACCACCCAAACAAATTCCTCCCACACGCCCAAAGGAAACACCACGCCCGAAGGCAACTCTACACCCCACGACAACAACACGCCCGAAGGCAACACTACGCCCCAAAGGCAACACTACGCCCGAAGGCAACACCACGCCCGAAGGCAACACTACGCCCGAAGGCAACACTACGCCCGAAGGCAACACTACGCCCGAAGGCAACACTACGCCCGAAGGCAACACTACGCCCCAAAGGCAACACTACGCCCGAAGGCAACACTACACCCGAAGGCAACACTACGCCCAAAGGCAACAGCACTTAAAAAGCACCGGGGCAAACACAGGTGCACCCCGCCCAAGGGTGCCCCGGAGGCAGTTGTGGCAAAGGGTAACCCCATTATCCCCACGCTTTAACAAGCTCCACAACCGGATGCAGTTTAACGTCCTACCCAGGACAAGTCACTTTTAAATGTTTTTTTTTTCCAAAAGTCCCCTGACTCTCTGGCGAAGAGCCAGGGGCGAAAACTAAACAATACTCCCGAAGGAGTTCTACTCCCCGAAGGAGTAACAACGTCCCCAAGGGACAAACTTTGACTTAACTGACACCACCCGACAGTATTCCCGTTCTAGACTGGCTGAATAGAACAGGTCCCACCTGGGAGCTCCGCCGTCGTGATCAGGGATACTCCTGTGCCAGGTAAGTATCACTTTTAAATGTTTTTTTTTCCAAAAGTCCCCTGACTCTCTGGCGAAGAGCCAGGGGCGAAAACCAAACAATACTCCCTAAGGAGTTCTCCTCCCTGAAGGAGTAACAACGTCCCCAAGAGACAAACTTTGACTTAACTGACACTACCCGACAGTGGTCCCGTTCTAGACTGGCTGAATAGAACAGGTCCCACTGGGAGCTTTTTTTTCCAAAAGTCCCCTGACTCTCTGGCGAAGAGCCAGGGGCGAAAACCAAACAATACTCCCGAAGGAGTTCTGCTCCCCGAAGGAGTAACAACGTCCCCAAGGGACAAACTTTGACTTAACTGACACCACCTGACAGTGGTCCCGTTCTAGACTGGCTGAATAGAACAGGTCCCACCCTGGGAGCTTTTTTTTCCAAAAGTCCCCTGACTCTCTGGCGAAGAGCCAGGGGCGAAAACCAAACAATACTCCCGAAGGAGTTCTGCTCCCCGAAGGAGTAACAACGTCCCCAAGGGACAAACTTTGACTTAACTGACACCACCCGACAGTGGTCCCGTTCTAGAATGGCTGAATAGAACAAGTCCCACCCTGGGAGCTCCGCCGTCGTGATCACCGATACTCCTTTGCCAGGTAAATGAGAAAATTGGTTTAGGTATTATATATATATTCATTGAGACTTGCGTGTTAGTATTAACGATTAATAATACAATTTTCTTCATGATATTTCAATGTTTCCTTCTTTATGTTGTATTGCACAACTGAGAAACATGATTTCCTGCAAGAATTCACCATTGCCAGCCACAATTTATTTTAATTAGACCTACCACTAAGTGATAAAGACAAATCTCATTTAATAAATTAGGAATGCTCCATTCGGACGAAAGGTATATAAACCTGGTGTTCCACTAGAATTTCGCAGCATTTTAAACACTTTCTCAAATTGTCTCAGCAAATATTCCCACTTTGTTAGTGAACGTTTTGTAAAATATTCTCTGTGAATGTAAAATTTAGAAATAGCTGCTATTAAAACAGGTTGGGTTGATACCAAAATGACCAGCTCAGTATTTTTTCGGTGGCACATTGTTGGGCCAATGCTGGGCCGCTTACCATTGGCCAACCGAAACCAATGTGGACCTTTAGCAATCCATCACCGAAATCCGGTGTTCGGGTTGGGCCAACCATAGGTTGTAGACGGACTTTTAAGTATCCCCCAGATTCAGCACATCAGTCGAGGGATGACTTATAATTTAACTCTTTCAAATTGCCACATACACTATTGATCTTTTATACTTAACATGATAATGTCACATATAAGTGCCACTGATGAATTTCGAACTTCGATTTACTGCTTTGACAGGCCTATACATAAATTCTCTAACACTGTTCTACTACTGTATGATAGTAATGTTCGCCCAACGTTGGTTAAAGGAATGTGGCCCAACACTTGGTTGGTACATGATGGCCCCACATTGGTTTAACGAGTAAGGCCCAAAATTTGGTTGGTACACTTTGGTCCATCGTTGGTTCAACCAATAAGGCCTAACAGTTGGGCTAACTAATGTTTGCCCAACGTTGGTTCAATGTATGTGGCCCAACAGTTGGTTTGTATATGTTGGCCCAATTAAGGTTGACCTTGTGTGGTCCAACATTTATGTGCCAACACAACTTATTGCCAAGGCTTGCCAACATTTGCCGACCATTTGCCAACGTTGGTCCAACATAGTGTGCTATCTGGGTAGGCCCAACGGTTGGTTGACTCACGTTGGTCTTACGTTACTAAAGGAATACGAACCAACTGTTGGATGTCTCATGTTAGCCCAGCCTTGGTTTAGTAAATAAATCCCAACAGTTGGTTGTCCAACGTTGGCTCAACGTTAGATAAAGAAATTTAAACGAATAGTTGGGTGGCCAATATTAACCCAACGTCGGTTAAATAAATTGGACACAACATTTGACTGGCTAACGTTGGCCCAATGTTGATTTTATAAATTAGGCCCAACGGTTGGCCGACTCAAGTTAGTCTTACGTTAGCTAAAGGAATGCAAACCAACTTTTAGATGTCTCATGTTAGCCCAACGTTGGTTTATTTTATAAATTCCAACAGTTGGTTGTTTAATGTTGGCTCAACGTTAGATAAAGAAATTTAAACCAATAGTTGGCTGGCCAATATTAACCCAACGTTGGTTAAATAAATCGGGCCCAACATTTGACTGAGTAACGTTGGCGCTACGTTGATTTTATAAATTAGGCCCAACGGTTGGCTTACTCACGATGATCTTGCGTTAGTTAAAGGAATACAAGCCAACTGTTGGATGTCCTATGTAAGCCCAATGTTGGTTTAGTTAAAACATCCCAACAGATGGCTGTTTAACGTTGGCTCAACGTTAGAGAGAGGAATTTAAATTAACATTTGGCTGGCCAATATTCAGCTAACGTTGGTTAGATAAATTGGGGCCAACAGTTGGCTAGCTTACATTAGCCCAACGTTGGTAAAACATTGTTACGTCCTACAGGTGGTGGGTAAATGTTGGTCTTACGTTGGGCCAATATTCTTTTACCAACACAACTTATTGCCAACGCTCGACAACATTTGCCAACCATTTTCCAATGTTGGTCCAACGTGGTGTGCTATCTGGGACGGTATTTTTCGGGGTATTTTTCGGTGTTCAAGGGGCGAAGCCCCCTTGAAGCTTTTGGATTTTGAAAAATGAAATTGCGTATTTCCATGGGAAGTTAATCGTTAATACAAGTGGAATATTGATTTTAAGTGGGGATCCTTCCTTTGTGACTACATAAATGTGTCGTCTTGGGGGAGGGGTCTAAGGGGAGGGAACGTCCCCCTCTCCTTTGAGAAATTTTTGTTAATTTAAGGTTGCTTAGGTGCAAAACGGTGCTATTTTGGGGATTTTTTTTTTGAGCTGATCGTACATGGCTGGAAAATGTCCATAATTTAGTGAATTCTAATTTTTCCGACTGGCTGGATGTTTTTACTAACTGCAGTGGCGGCGCGTAAATTGCACCTTTTTTATGCACCCTGCCTTTTTGTATACAGCAGTGGGGATCCTTCCTTTGTCACTATATAAAGGTATCATCCTGAAATAGGGGTCTAAGGGGAGGGGGCTTCCCCTCACCTTTGAGAAATTTTTGTTAATTTAAGGTTGCTTAGATGCAAAATGGTGCTATCTTTGGGGTATTTTTGGAGCTGATCGTATAGTATAGCAAAGGTGTGAAGGACTAGCAAGGCCGTTTTCAGAATGCTTTTTAGTCGTAAGCAAGGGCGTAGGCTGCATTTGGCATGGGGAGGTGCACATTTCAGGTAGGTGGAACCAGGAAGAATATCTAAGCGGAGGGCCAGCATTGCTTGGCGCGGAGCATACAAGAAAATTTTCGGTTTTTAAATCCCCCAGATGGCCGGAAACAGCATTTCAGGAGACTTAAGCCACATGAACCCAGCCTTAAAAAAGTGATCCCCAGTCTGCCGTTTCTCAATTTGCTTGAAATAGTACACGAATTGTTTATGCATGTCTTTTTTATTCAAATTAAAATGTCCCAATATTCATATTCTAGATTGATAGGTATTCCCAAGGCTTTCAGACTTTGACCTCCGCTGACCTCAAATGACCTTGACACAGATTAAGAGCTCAGTTATACTCTCATGTGCATCTTACATGTCAAATAGTAACTCAATGACCTATTTTCCTCTTCAGATATCATTCCTACCAGGGGCGTCGTGCAAAAATAATTTTTTATGGGAGGGGGGGGCTATGAGCGGTGACTGTCCGAAAGACTATCTAAGCGGAGCGCCACCATCAGTTGGCGCGGAGCGTACAGAAAATTTTGAAAAATAGCGACCCCTCAGACAGCCGGAAATGGCATTTTCCAGGTTTGTTAGTAGAATCAAAGCAGCCGTTATTTTGAATTTTCGTTTTGCAATAAAATTTTCACTTGATCAATAAAAAAATTAGCAAATTGCAAAACGATCAGAAAATTGCCAGATAAAATGTAAAACTACCATTGCATGAAATGCAAGCTAATAATTGGGAAATGAGCTTCTGTGCGAGGACGTATCATAAATCAACACTAAGAACGTAGTTCACCTTTCTTCCTCGAAAAACTGTCGAAAATTGTAAGCTGCGTTTTACGTTTCTCCGCTCGCCATAATTGTTTCTAATCACTGTTCCTCAGTGTGTACGCAGGTGTAAGGTGAGGGCAGACTGTGAATCACCCGACTGACATTGACAAAAGTTAACTGGTTAGAAACAAAATGATGCCTCCTTCTGGAACAAGGGCGTAGCCAGGTATTTGTCAAGGAGGACCAAGTCCATAGACAGACTGTCAGCGCTCCGCGCCGCCATGGGTTGGCGCGGAGCAAGAAAATTTTGGCCCGAAATGCCTCCCAGATCGCTGGAAATGACACTTCCCAGGCCCGTTTACCAGATATAAGTGGGGAAATACCAGCATTATTGTAAGAATTAAACTTCATAAAATTACCAAAATATGCCCGGGGGGGGGGGGGGGGAGTGGGTGACTGCCCTCTTCCCCTCATTGGCTTCGCGCTTGCACAATGACCAATATGAAGGTAAATACCTTTATAAATATATGATTTACCGTTTTTCTCAGAAACTACTGTTATTTGTTTAGTGGTTAACCTTCAAAAGAAAAACAAGTTTTAATTGAGGGCCGCAAGGTCTGATTTTTCGCTGGCCTGGGGGAGGGCCTAAGGGGAAGGAGTGTCCCAATCCCCTTTGGAAAAGATTTGCTTTTGGAAAGCAGGCTGAGATGCAAAATGGTGCCACTATTTTTAAAACATCTTGAAGCATATTAAAACACGCATGACGGCCAATCGGGAGGAGGGAAACGGTGCGCCTTTTGCTCGGCCAGACTCGGTCAGACTGCTTCCGACTTTCCCCTACTAGCTGATTGTCCACCGACTACGTACACTAGTTCGGTGTTAATGCTCATAACATATAAGTAGCTATTCACATAATTAAATTGGAACTGATTCTGCTTTTTTAGTCGGAAATGTCTAATTATCACCAGCTATCTCACCTTTTTGTCCATGTACGACCTCCCCTTCATCCAAAGATAATTTGCATGAAATGAAAGAACAGCCTTCCCAAGCAAACTGACCTAACCATGCAACGGGGTAGCACAACTCCATTGAGTTATATTTTCCGAAAACAGTTAATTTCTCATATTAACTGGACATGTGAAGGATTTTAAATGCATTTTTACACAAAATTTTAGGACACCTTTGACAAAATTTGGGCCCCAATGGGCACGACGCCACTGACTCCTACAAGGTTTCGGAGACTTTTTTGTTCTGCAGATATTCCTTCTACAAGGTTTTTCAAGACTTTGACCTCTGCTGGTCACCTAAAATAACCTTGAGCTTCAAACAGAAAACAATAGGGTTTTTCCTCAAGTTTACATGGACAACACATGATCCGTCAATTTTATTATTTACAAAATACTTAAATGTCTTAACCCTCAGTCTGAGAGATAATCATTGGACTAAAAATAAGTTTGGGATTGAGTAAAACCCGAGCTTCCACACGCACACTAAGGCAATTTGGATAAATGAGAGACTGTCTTTGGGTTCTCAGCACATATAGAGACACCGTGGCACTAGACCTTCATATATATCAAGGCGCATCCTGTAATTCAATTACCAAACTTACCGATGTAGGTTGGTGTGTGGACAAAAGTCATGTTCGTCCTTGTTTTCACAGCTGTTGAAAACAGAAGGAGTGCATTTTTCTGTTTCACAGGCCAGAGCGGAACTCCTCTGCCTCAACGGGTGGGTGCACGTGCACCCAATGCACCCCCCCAGCCTACGCCCTTGGTAAGTGTATTAACAATCACCACTGCCCTCCCACCACTGCCCTACCCCTTTTCTTCTCCCCCTCTCTCCCTCTCTTTAGCTGAAAGTGGTACGGTAAATACCGTACTTACCGTAGCGGTTCCGACGGGCCTGTCTCATGAACAAGAGAGAGTAGGTAATACGTTTCGCTATGATATTCATGGTCTGGAATTACTCTCTTCTTTTACAGTGTTGCCCTAGTGATGGGAATAAAAAGCCAATCTTAGGTTAAAGTCCACAGCCAAGAGTTGACCAGAAGTCACAATAGACGAATCGGTATTTGTTTCATTTTAAAATCACTATATAAAATCACCACCAGGTCAAATAACGCAATGTCAGTCGGTTCAATTTTTTGACGTCTTTGGACCGATGACCGGTCAGCTGTCGCAAATAAAAAGCAAACATTCGACTTCAGTGATCTGTTCTGACAGAGCATTTTGGACAGTCGATGCGCTGCAACTATATAGGAAAAACAACATACAGTATTTTAACCCCCTCCCCAGTCGAGATAGCGGTGGCGCCAGGTGGGGGAAGAGTTCATGCCCCCGTCGGGGAAGCTGGGCCGGCCCGTATCGGGGAAGTTTTTTAGTTTCGTCGGGGAGTCTTAGTCGAAAGTATGCAGTCCCCGACGACAACTAGTCGCCCTGACGGTTTTCCTGGTTTTTGCTCTCAAGGGGATAATATTTCCCTAATCAGAACCCAAAATTTTCGGCGCGCTAAGCGCGCTGTAGAGTCACTCTATTTTCTAGTAGTTCGATTCCATATAGCAGCATAGCACAAGTCCTGTCCGCCTTACCAAGTAACATATAGGCAGAGTACATAAAGTTTATGAAAAGGTCGTAACTTTCATCCCATATCGCAAAGCCTAGTTGGTGTTCTCTGGTGTGTGTCATGCGGTACAGTCAGTTGGTGAGCGACTTAAGGAGCAAAGTTTGGCTATTTCATGGTGTAGTGAAGGTGATTTCGATACAATGTATATTTCACCCGATACGGTCTACAAACCCAGCAGTTCTTTTTTTTTTCGTTTCGTCATTTGCTTCATGTGTAAGCCTATCAAAAATTTTCCCCCGCGTCGCAATTTCACGATCCATATTCAAAGAACACTATGAGTGCGCAACTCGGATCTTGAAGTATTAAGGAATATAATGCAAAATATACCTCAGGCTTGAATGGCATGGGATAATGAGGCTCCTCCATTTGCCCCTTTCATCATCCCCTCGAAACAGGGAATGTCGGAACTTGGGGTAGCTGACATGGCCCGGCTCCCTGTTGGGAAAATTCTGCCGCCACCCATGGTCGGTTTATTTATTTTGGCTTTCATAATGGTAATTTCTGGGATAAAACCCAAAATTTTCGGTACACTTTGTCCACTCTTCCTCAGTTCCATTATACTTAGAGCTAAATATAGTACAAAACCTTTCCAACTTTTCAAGTTATTGTAAGTAGAATAAATGGATTTATGTAAATGTCGGGAATGGAATCGCATTTTGCTAAACCTGGTTAACGTTCACTTGTGCCTGTCGTATGGTACGGCTAGTGACTCGAGGAGGGAAGTACAATAAAGTTATGCCCGATGGGGCCCAACTGTCCGGACAATTGTTCTATTTAAGCTTTAAATTAGTAAAAATTCTTATAAGTGTAGGATTACCCCAAAAAAGTTCGCGCGCTTTGCAATTTCACCGTTTAGATTTCAGGCTTTGATTCCAGTTTTTGCATGTTTCTTGGTTTAGCCTTTCTTTGTCAATATGCGGTAAATTGTATAATCGTTGACGTTTATGGGAACCAAAATTTCAAGCAAATGAATGTGCCCTTTTTATGTTGGAACCCCCCCCCCTCAGAAAAGACCCTAGATCTGCCCCTGTGTACACTGGAGATAATGAAGGGTGGAAATAATCATCATCATTAAAATATTCATCATATAACATCTTCCAGAAATGTTTACAGTGTTATAAGTACACTTTACACTGGCAATTAAGAGTATAGTCTTTACGAAATTATGTTATCGGCTTCACTCGAAACTTTCGTTTCAGGGCACATCGTCCCGTTTGCATTGACGATATTTGTATTTCAATAGTGAGTTTTACCGAATTCGTTGAAATTGACAAAGATAATTATTTGTAAATTAAGATATTGAATTTACTCAAAAATTGGGATATCATGGCTAATCGCCCGTTGCAATGTATACTTTCCCGATATTTTGGGATTTCATTTTGTATTACAAGAGAGTTTTAACGAGTTCATTTAATTTGGCAAAGTTAATGTTTACAAAACTTGAGACATAGGAATTTTGATATCATCCATAATTGCCCCGTTTCAGTTCATAGTTTCCCGATATTTTGGAATTAAGTTTTTTGTACTTCAAGAAAAACCTCAATAGAAATCGTTGTATTGTCTTACATAATGATGTTGAATTCACTCGCACCGCCCGTTTCAATTTTTATTTTCCTGCATATTCTGAATTATATTTTGTATTTCAAGAGTGAGTTTTACCGAATTTTTTGAATTGTGAAGCCTGTGGACTTTGCCAAATTCGTCGAAGTTGGCAAGTGTAATCTTTATTAAATTGATATATTAAATTTTCACACAAGTTTTAATTGAAGTCCCGTTTCATTTATTATAGGCATATCCCTGAAATTTTGCATTTTATTTTGTACATATGTAGTGTTGTTTTTTTACCAAATTCGTTAAAATTGGCAAAGTTAATCTTTTCCGAATTAAGATATTGAATTAACTCAAAACATTCGATAGCATGGTGCATTTCAGTTTATAATTTCCTATATTTTGAATTATATTTCATAGTTCAAGAGTGAGTTTAACCGAAATCGTTGAAATTGTCGAGAGTATGCGTTAATTTTACCCAATTTAAATATTGAATTCCGACAAAAAATTTCGATTCCATTGCAAATTTTACGGGATTTGTCAGAATTGTTCTATTAATTTACGATTTTTAAATATTTATCAATAACAAAAATCTGTACACTTTATATTTCAGTAATGAGCCGAACAGATTACCTCGAGTTGGTTCGCTCTAGACGTCCCTTTTCTTGGAAATGCGTCCAGTGTGAGAACGAGCGACTGGACGAAATTCGTTTAGAAGACGTTTCAATTGAGGACGCAGAGAATGACAGGAACGACAATGATGCTGTAGTGGACATGGAGGACATTGCAGCTGACGAACCATTTGAACACACTGAAGGAGATGGACTTGAAAGCAGTACTAACGAGAGCCATATGGATGTTGAGGTCAGTTCAATTCTATATAGTGGCATAACCAGGTACGTCGATGCCACCTTTAAGGTCTGTCGTCCCCCATTCGTCCAACTATTTTCACTGCATGCCTTCATCCAGAAGGATGACAACACAAAACAGGTACCGCTGGCTTTTGTATTCATGACAAGGCGGAGGTGGCGGGATTATAAGGTTTTTCGGGCTGTGAGAGACTACCAGGAGTCCCCAAGGTGAAGAGGATGGTTATGGATTTCGAGGCAGCAATGTGGAGAGGGGCACAGACGACCTTTCCAGAGGTGACCGTTCTTGGTTGCAATTTCCATTGGCGACAGGCAGTATGGAGGAAGGTAAACATTCATGATGTCCACGGTAAGAAATTATGCGGGTAAAAATACAAGATATTGGCTTTTCGATGAGCCTACATCTGTAATTCATATGTGCCTGCATAATTTCCTACATAATCAAACTAACTTTTTATTTCCTGAACAGCCTTTATCAGATATGTCACATTTTCTTTCATGTACAGCATTTAGTGATTTTATCACGTCTCCTTTTTCATAGGTCCAAACCCTTGGTCTCCGCACTGCGTATAAAGAGGATGCTGGGACACAGGCCGTTATTAGGAAACTGATGGCTCTACCAATGCTCCCTGACGGACAGATAAATCCACAGTTTGAAGTCATGATACAACTCTCGTTGTATCTTATCTATCTGATTTACTTTCGTATGTATATTGTGTGCATATGCATAGCCTAGGTTAAAGTCACCCAACTTCGTTTACGTTTCCCCAAAACTTACCGTCTTTTTTAGTTCACCTTAAAGGAGTAGTAAAGGGTTGTGTGTGTTTGGGGTGATTTTGATGAAACACGGAGTTTCACAAACTATCCTCATTTTTTGACAAGTTGGATGATAACAAAGGTACATTGGTAAAGCAATTTCGTTTTTAAGTCCAATTAAACCTCTCAGTGTCTTTGTCTTATTTTGTTTGTTTAATATAATGGAAAGAGAAATAGATGAACACATGAAGGGGATGAAAAATGAATTACTATGGTCTAGCCTAGGTATGGCACAGGAGTTTGATTAGCAAACGACCCATAAAGATGATGAAATTTAATTGGCATTAATGTTAGTTGGTTTCGTTGATAAGAACCACTGTAGAATTTACCTTAGATTCAATTTAGTTTATTACATATTTCCTTCAATGTAGGAGAAACGATATCGTTTATACGATAGACGGATGTGAAGACGAGGGCCTTTAACCTGGCGAGGAAAAAAGTGGCCCCTAAGAAAAGCTGCTGGGATTTGCGGTGTCCCTGAAACATCTTTGAGGAGGTTTGTTTCAAAGGGAGAAGAAAAAATGGACTCTCCCATTGGGAAAAATTCCATAAATTCCTCACCAACATGAGGAAAAACTGAGAGACCATATCATACATTTTGCCAATGAAGCTGGGCTTTCCTATGTTTAGATTTGACATAAGAAGGTTAGTCACTAACACTGCAGTCTTTTTGGGATTGAAAGAATGTGAAGAAAAAATGTTTTCTAAACACTGGATGGAAAGCCGGTTCCTGAAACGATGGCCTGAACTCAAAGTTGTAAAACCTTTGAAGCTGAGTCTCAGGAGGGCCAAGGCAACAATTAGCAAAGAGACTATCACCAAATATTTTAATGAGCTCAATGACATAATGGACAAGTTTGACCTGAAAGATATGCCGCACCTTATCTTTTAGTGTGGATGAAAGTGGATTTCAGGTGGAACATACTCCCTACAGGGTTGTAGCACCAAGGGGGATGAAGGTGAATTCAATTGTCAGTGACCGTGGTCCCGTGACCACAGTATTAGCTGCTGGAAGTGCTGCTGGTCAGGCAATTCCCCCTTTTTCATCTTTAATGAAAGGGATCTTTTGCAAAATGGCAGTGTCCCTGGAAGTGGTTTTGTCATGTCAGCAACGGGCTGGAGTAACAGTGAAATCTGCATTGAATACATGGAAAATCACCTGACAAAGTATTTGCCAAATCGCAGTCAAGGAGAACATGTCCTCCTTCTATATGATGGACATGCTTCTCATATTACTCTGGAATTGATTGAATATGCACAGTCAAAAAATACAATTTTGTTTGTGTTACCCCCTCATTCGAGTCACATTCTTCAGCCAATGGACGTTAGGCTCTGTTTGGACCTCTGAAAACCTACTTCCACCAGGCGTGCAAAAGGTTCATGAGGGAACATCCTGGAGAGGTAATTACCGGATATGAAATATGTGAACTCGTATCTAAAGCAGTGGCGTAGCCAGGTTTTTTGTCAGGGGGGGGGGGGGCAAGAGCACCAAGATTTCCCCCAATTAGTGACTTGCTTCCTAATAATCAGTGTTCTCCGCAGGTCCAGATTTGTCCGGGTGCTTTCCTCTGACCTGGCTGATGTGACTGATCGCCGTCGTGGGGGAGGGGTCTAGGGGGTGTCCCCCTCCCCTTTGGAAAATTTTTGCTCATGTAAGGGGGGCTAGATGCAAAATGGTGCAACATTTGGTGCTAAATGTAAATTGAATACATCACCAAGAATTCCTATTATTTCAGGAAGCTTTTTTTTTTATCTTGCTTGTCTTGGTGAATTTTTCTTGAGTCCTACTGGTAGTTCAGAATCACAATGGGTGAAGTACAGTAATTAAGTGAACCCTGGTACACCTTTCCCTTCATCAGTTCACCACATTCACCACAATCAGTCCAAATTTTACGAGGACCTGCCCTAGTATCAGAGTATAGCACTTGACCACTGACCCATTCTAACAAACTGCATATACCACAATGCTGCTCCTTTAATTATCAAGAAACATTGGAAGTATACAGTAAAAGGACAGAGTGCCTTGTCATAGGTCCAGAGATCCCATGCTGTATAAAACAGATAGTAAAACATAACTAGTACAACTATAAGCATGGTGTCATCATTCCATCTCTGAAAACCTTAATGAGGACTGGTTGTGCCAGTGTGGCATATACTTTTAAATAAGCAAAGTGTACTGGTTGAGAAATTTAAAATTTTACCAGATCATGCGCAAATTTCACCATATTTTCACTTTCAAAATTTCCCCCAAGATTTTTCCAGAGGGGGCAACTCGCCCCCTGCCTCCCCCCCCCCCCGGCTAAGCCACTGATCTAAAGCCTTCATGAAGTCTTTTACACCGATTAATCTTGTAACCTCCTTTAGAAAGACAGGCATTTATCCAATCAACCCTGGTGCCATCGACAGCCTGCATTTCATCCCAGCAGATCATTTCAATGTGGCCGCTGCTGAAACAGATAAGAACAAAGAGCAAAGAACACCAAGCACAAGTGTTGAAGATAATCACACACTGGATGATTTTCTTAGAGAAACAATTGCAATCCCCAAACCTCCCAAAACTTCGAAAAGAAAATACAAACACAGACCTGGTGGTGTGACAATGACGGACGAAAAGATTGTTCTTAAAATCAGAAAGGTATTAGAAACCTCTGAACTATTGAAAAGTGCCTGAATTGAAAGGATCTCAAAAACAGGACAAACTGACAATTCCTTGGGGAAAACAACCCACAAAACAGATGAATCACAACTTGTTGACTCTAATTACAGCCAAGATGACCTTTGTTGTGTTTGTGAACGTTTTTCGCCACCAAACTTAAGGGACTTCTTGAGAAATGAAGTAAACTAAGTTTGTCGACTGGGGACAATGTGATATAGCTGCACTCCCTGGACCCTATACAATTCTGTGTTCCAATCACGAAGGAAGACATTCATAATCATAAGAAATTTTTATGCCCCCATTGTCTGCAGGAAGAATAACAATGCTCATGTATGGCCAGTCTTTAAAAATTTTCATGATTCCCCAAATAATCCCTATTTACTCCTTTAACAGAAGTTCATCGACCTTTCCTCACTCAACTATCTGCTCATCCCGGCACCGGCGAGTTTTTAGCTCAGCTGAAAGCTTCAGCTGAGCTATTGCTATCGTACGCGGCAGAAAATGTCTGTCAGCTGTCTGTCACTTTTTGACATCGTCTTTAAATGTGTGGGATTTCGCTCTTTCTTCATAGAATTGACTGAAATATTGGCTGACGTGTAGATGAGGGAAATATCTTAATGATGCAACCATTTTCGATAAATACAAATGTTATTTGACCTCGGGAGAGGACAGTGGCGTAGCTAGATATTTTTTGTGGGGGGGGGGGGCAAAGGCAAAAAATTTCTGACAGATTATCTTGAAGTAATGATGTACTATCTAAGCGTAGCGCCACCATCATCTGGCGTGTAGCGCGCGGAAAAAATAGTTTAAAATATCTCCGAGATTGCCTTAAATGACACTCCAGGCCTTGTCAGTAACCATTTCGATGTGTGTAATGCTGCTTAAAAACATAAGAAGTGTTGTTAAATGTTTCAAATAAATTGTTTTTATTTATTTCCGGCAGAGACTAGAAATTTCCGACAGAGGCCTTCGGAGGCTTTGTGGGGGGGGGCGACCCCCTGCCCCCTCTCGCTACGCCACTGGAAGAGGGTTTCGTTTGAAAACGAAATTTCCTTCTCTTCCTTCAATTGTGCACTAGTCTAAATGCGCTGAAACGTTTCATATAGATAGTTTGAATAGTACTGAACTAAAGTTAAATTTCCCATTTGTTATCATTATCATTTGATGACCCAAAAGAACATTTTTTAAAAAAACTACGAATATTGTACATGTTAAAATGCACAGAACATCGAGAATCCCAGTTTTTATTATTTGAGAGACTGTGTGCAACGAAACGGGGTACAAAAGTATACTGAACATATATAAATGCACAGGACGTCTCGTGCTTAATCGTGTGGAAGTGTTTACGCAAAGTGCAGTGTATCGATTTTTGAATACCGTACGTGAGCTACCCTGCAAAGCAGACCATGTTTGCTTAGCTCTTCGCTTCCCAAACCAGGGATATGACATGAATAAGGAATATACCGTACAGCCTGCTATGGAGGCGTTACGTGAACATGTGGCGCTGATCTCATTCAGGTGTTGAGTGGTTAGGCCTAACTCGAAAAGAAATGGCGGACGTTTGAAAGTTGTACAAGTTCTTGCGAATAAGTGGCCTTGTGCGAAACTGGTATAAGCTAGTTCTACATATTTTTGTGTTGAGGCAGAAGCAAGTGTTCAACTTAGCCTGGTGTCTGAATGGTTTTAGGAGTTTGGCTTAAAATTTAAAGAGAATATATGCAGTCGCCTCAAGTTTCAAGTTATTTGTTCACATTACCTTAATCTTTCAAATCTTCTTGTATCTCCTTTACAAACATTTTTCTTAACATTTCTGGACAAAAAATATTTAGTATGAAAGGTAAACTTATGACATATCCTTCCTAATTAACAGCAAATTAGTTTATATTGTCACATGAAGGAAAGAAGCTACTCGTGAATTGGGATGCCGGCACGGGGTACACTACTTCAAGTTAAGGTGAATGTTGTCTAGGAAATGTCGTAAGGGGAAGAGCTAGGAACCCACTCCCTTTCTTTTAAAAAAAAAGATCATAGCACGTTGATTGAAAATACAATGCTTCATATATGCTTAAAGCTTGACGATTGTGCTAACATTCCAAAAACAATTTTCGGTTTGAAAAGGAAAACGTGCTTTTTGAAGGCGTGTGCCATATGTCAGTCTCGGGGGCAGGAATTGTTTGCAGCTCAGTCTTATAGCCAAGCGGGCCAAGGGGGCGAATCCCTCTTTGAATTTTTTTCACCCTGTTGCCATTGGCTTAATGACATTTGTACACATTTGGCCCCCTTAAAAATTTGTTAGCCCCTGGAAGCCATTTCGCCCCCTTCAGTACCTTGTCAGGCTACGAGCCTGGTGCAGTCACATGGGCGTAGACACTGCAGGAACTGCCTCAGTCTTGTTCTCCGTTGCCGAAAGCCCCACCAAGTTGGTAAGGGGAAGCCATGGGGGATAATACTCCAATAGCCTTAGACTTAGTATATTTGTGCATATTTTCCCAACGCTGTCTACGAACTGTAGTTAACCTCCGGCCTGTTGCGACACATTCACCGGTCCCGCTAAAAGTGATCGACAATTTATACCTGGGAAATCCCGGCCAATCCTAAAAATGTTATGCAGTAAAATAATTTTGTAGGGGAAAACAGGACTAAAGAGTACTCAGAATTAGGCTTGTAAAGAATTTAATTTGGAAATTATCCCTTTATTGAGCAATTGAGCAGTTTTGGTTTTTCCAAATCATAGTGGCAACCCGCATTTGAACTTTTCTCCCTGGACAAGTTCAAGGAATATCGTTGGGGCAAAACATCGCTTTTAAGACCTTTAACCATCTGTAAAATTTCTTTATCGGAAGTTACTATCTTTTTCCAAAAGTCCCCTGACCCTCTGGCGAAGAGCCAGGGGCGAAAACCAAACAATACTCCCGAAGGAGTTCTGCTCCCCGAAGGAGTAACAACGTCCCCAATGGACAAACTTTGACTTAAATGACACCACCCGACAGTGGTCCCGTTCTAGACTGGCTGAATAGAACAGGTCCCACTTTGGAGCTCCGCCGTCGTGATCACGGATACTCCTGCGCCAGGTAAGTATCGGAAGTTACTATCTGAGTCCAATTATGGAAAACAAATGAGGTCTACACAGCAGCACACTCATAAACATTCATTATTTGTATACTTTCATCTGTGCAGTATATAAAGTTAACTTTGTGTACCAGATTTAGTCTTTCAGAGACTTCAGGAGTTCAATACATATTTCATTGCATTTATATTTATCTCTTTCTTTTCTAACGTACTTATGAACAACATGAGTTATAGACCCAACCGAAGTATTGACTGCACACTTTAAGGTCAACAGGAAAAGCTGAGCTTCGGCAACATTGTTGCGCTTGTTTTTTCGTAGGATGGAAATGGAAGAATCATGCCAATGGACGAATCAGCTTGGAAATTGGCCACACCCCTAATTCCAAAATAACAGCTTTTCGACTATTTTTTTTTTTGTAATTCTGAAGCCGGATTATGAAAGAACAGGTTAAATATCCCTTGCCCACGTAACCCTAACCATGATTTCGAAACAAATTTAAAAAATTTTGAAAAACCGATTTTTCCATCGGCATCCTACGAAAAAAAAAAAAAAATCCCGCGAAAAAACTAGCATTCCGGCAAGGCACGAAGCACACTGTACAAAGTCAATGGACGGACACACACAGTAACCCTAAGTGTAAAACGCGCCAATTACGGGTGCTCCACGAACTCGACATCGCAGGAGGACTTAGATCAAATTGGAGCTATTTTTGACGTATTTCAGGAACTAGGTGCCAAATCGTTTACACCACTGGATTTTTTAGACGCAGTGCATGTGAAAAAAGCTTGCAGATGAGTGTTGTGAATTTTTCCTACCAAAATACTGGCGATAGAGTCCCTTAATTTAAGGGCGCCAATTTCGGGGAACTACCATGCTACTGTTACAGTGTATGATGTGCAATGCTGAACGTTTTACCAGTAACTAACTACCCACTCAGGCACTCCAGACCACTCGCTGACAACTCTACAGTTGAGATACTTAGGCTGAATTTCCTAATGTCAAGCCCTGCAAAACACTTTCGCCTACTATAGCTTCTTACAATCATGGCCATGAACCCGAGAAAGTACCCTGAATCTTTAAATGACTATACAACGGATTCCGTCCCTTCTGAGAGAAATTTGTAAACCTGGAGCATGTCCCCCTAAACCTTCTCAACTCCAGGGTGATAAGACCAAGACACATAAGTCTAAAATGGTAAGGTAGACTTCCGCTCCCTCGGGTATATAGGCTAAGGGTAGTGGCTCTCTTCTGAACTTGCAAAAGAAACTTGTTCTTTTCAGAGAAGGGACTTCAAACCTGAGCGGCATAGTCGAGGTGGGGTCTTACCAACTGCTTATACAGATTTAGTACAATTTCTTCACTAAAACTATTGAAATTAAATGAGAGTTGCCAATATTAAAACGTTGATGTACAAAAACACCGTTTTATGTATCGGTATCAACACGAGGACCTACTGAAACTTATCCGAACAAGTCCATTATACGGCTAAAATCACAACTAAAGGACAAAAAATCGTCACCCAAAGTATATTTTCAGTGTGGTTGTATCAAACTATTCTCAGCTGGTCACTGCTCTTTGATTGACATCAAAGTTTGAAAATTTAAAAGATGCAAAGTTACTCACATTCTGCCACACAATGCAGAGCTAGAGAGGGTTTGGATTAGACATTAGTATTGCATGCTCACTAGGACACATAGGCAGCTCTAAGAAATTTTGTTTGGGTGGCAAAATCAGGTCCGTATTCAGAGAGGTTCGGGAGACCCCCCCCCCCTCCGACAATATCAGTGGTCCACTTTGTAAAGTATTATGGGAGCATCGTACATATAGCTTTCTAAAGCTCTTCGAAAACTATCTCAGACAGTCCGTCTGTCTTTAAAAAATAAGGATAATCATCACAGGCAATCGCTATTCCGGCCATAGGCGTAAGAAGCCGGGGATATAGGCAAAGCGTCTTGACCCGTTTGGAAAATGAGACAGCCTAAATTATACAAATTACCAAGTTTAATGGTTAATATTTCATGGTCAGGATACTTCAGTTCATAGAGGACCATGCACCAATTCGATAGTGGATGAACCCCAGAAAAATTCAACAAGAGCTTAGAAGGTATCGAGGCAAGAGTGTACTAGTCTCTCCCAATTCTGATCCCGCAACCTCCATTTAACGCCCATGCAACGGACGGAATGTATACCCAACCCTGAGCGACTTTCCCAAAGGCTGGGAGAAACGGAGAACCCTTGCTCAACACCACTGCTTGACAGCTGAACCAACTAAGTGAGGGCCTGAATTAGATAATTTACTGTGCCCTACAACCTGAAACCGCATAACTGCAAACAGTCATGCCCAGTTTTTGAGCCCCCCTCCCCCTCGAAAATTTTCAGGAGGTGCCACTGGCATTTGATCCGAGGACCTTTCGAATGCAAAGCAGTATACTAAACTACCACGTCAGATTCACCCTTAAAATTTTTATTGTTTGTTTCGTTGTGTCACAATACGTTTCACCTTTGACAAGGAGCCATAAAATGTTGGTTTTGTGGATTTTTCCTTAAAATAACGAAATTTTAGAGCATAAAGACACAAAACTCTGTAATGATAGCACCGTGGATCTCAGTATCTTCGAAAACATTTTTTTCATTGGGAAATGGGAATGCCTGTAACTCAGAATGGCAATTCACCACCCCCTTTAAACAGATCCAACTTACGTTTCCTGCAATGTACTTAGGACAAAGTTTTGACAAAATAAATTCCTTATTACTATACGAGCAAACTAATGCTGGCTATCCTATTAGAAAGTGTGACATTTTATCATTTTTGTTACTTAAACTAGAACCTTCCGCATTGAAGGATATACGCATCTGAAAATAAATTGAAACCACGCGACGCCTGGATGATACTATTAATTCATATGACCAGTGGCCGAATGGCCCAGTCAACCTGGGTTGCATCTTAAAATTATCTCGAAATACATACTGTACTTGACAGTTGCAGAAAAATTGCAATAGTTTAAAAATACAACTAACTTCATTAATAATATAAGATGACATTTGTGAGATAGAAGAGATGATTTTGTCTAAATGTTAAATTACTTTTTTTCATACTATCTCGTATAACATGTAAGTCGCAAGATTAAAGACCATGCTTTGCATTTTTTTTGGGGGGGGGGGCACTTGCTCCCCTGTGTCCCTATGGCCAGCCGCTAATGCCAGGACATGGCCTTAAACAATAAAAGACATTTGTGTCTGCACGCGAGAAGGAGCTTAACTTACACAGTTATCATGGGAGGAGCTACACTGCTCAGTTTGGAGAATTGGAACTGTCTGGGATGACGAGAATTGCTCTTTAATGTTCTCATTGTTCTACCCGCGCATCTAGTGAAGGAGCGGCGATATAATCCAGTACAGTTATATTTTCAACATCTATTTTCAACAGCTATAGAATCTACTGCATCGGTGAGTCCTCTCCCTTCAATGCAATTCCCACATCGATTACCCAAAATAGTCAGATTTAACAGTTTTTATGTTGTACACTAAAAACTGTTAAAATGGCCGTTTTTGTTGCCTTTTTCAAACGCTGCGTATCCAATAAAGTATGAGAATAATTCAATAGCTTCACTCATATAGGGTAATGCCCGTTGTTACCGGTGCCATAAAATAATTTGCAAGGGAAACATTTATCCCCTGAATCCTATGTGGAGCCAAGCACCACCCAGGTATCAGTGATAGTGTAAGTACTTGCACGAACTTTCCATATAGATAGGTCTACTAACTAATAACAGAATTTACTGCTCACTTCCTGCTTGCACCATTGGTAATCTCAGCGGACACCAGCCACCATTTTTAGCTCAGCTGAAAGCTTTCAGCTGAGCTATTGCCGTCGTGCACGGCAAAACTTCTACGTCACGGCAAACGTCTGTCACCATAACATTTGCGATTTTTACCTGACATTTCGCTGTTTTTCGTTAGATTTGGCTGAAATTTGGTAGAGATGTTAGCAAAAGTAATATCTGTATGTTGCGACTCTTTTTGATTAATTTGACTGCTATTTGACCTCGGGAGGGGGCTTTGTTTGAAAACGTAAAATTCCCTACTTGTCTTTCAGTTTTGCACCAATCTTGATAATGTTTCATATAGATAGTTCAATTTGTGATGAACAAAAGTTAATTTTTTTTTTCGTTTCTGTAATCATTAAAGGCATGAAAACAGCACTTTTTGAAACAAATTCTGGCAAAGTCCTCATGTTCGGGAATAGGCCTACATCGAGAATCCCAGTTGTTATCATTTGAGAGACTGTACAACGAAACAATGTACAAAAGTATACTGAACATATATAAATGTACAGGACGTCTCGTGCTTAATCGTGTGGAAGTGTTCACGCAAAGTGCAGTGTATCGATTTTTGAATACCGTACGTGGGCTACCTCACTATGTCAGACTATGTTTGCTCAGCTCTTTGCTTTCCAAACCAGGGATATGACATGAATAAGGAATATACCGTACAGCCTACTATGGAGGCGTTACGAGAACACGTGGCACTGATCTCATTCAGGAGTTTGAATAATAGACTAGCTAAATTGGTTGGACGGTTAGGCCTACTCGAAAAGAAATACCGGACGTTTGAAAGTTATGCAAGTTCTTGCGAATATGTAGCCTTGTGCGAAACAGTGGTATAAGATAGGCCTACACATTCTTGTGTTGAGGCAGAAACAAGTATTCAACTTAGCCTGATGTCTGAATGGTTTCTTAACATTTCTGGACAATAACTACTTAGTATGAAAGGTAAACAAATGGCTTATCCTTCCTTAATAGCAAATTAGTTTATATTGTCACATGAAGGAAAGAAGCGACTCGCCGCGTGAATTGGGATCGGCGGCGCGGGGTACACTACTTCAAGTTAAAGGGAGAATGCAGTCACCCCCAAAAAGAATCGTATAGTAAACTGTCCTATTTCCTGAATGGCTCTTGAGAATCATGTGGCAGTAATTTTCTCACTCGATTGTGAAATTTACAAGGAGCAACTGCTTGGTTTACTTTCAGTATGCAATATTTATGTCCTAAAATATTACGAAAGATACTTGGAAGAGAAACAGGAAGAAATTTGTGACATTTAGCTATTGCTTCAAACTAAGTTTGGGGCGACTGCTCTTGACCTTAATTTTAAGGTGAATGTTGTCTAGGAAATGTCGTAAGAGGAAAGAGGAACCCACCCCTTTCTTTTAAACAAAGAACATAGCACGTTGATTGAAAATACAATGCTTCATATGGTTTAAGCTTGATGGTTGTGCTAACATTCCAAAAACAATTTTTGGTTTGAAAAGGAAAACGTGCTTTTTGAAGGCGTGTGCCATATGTCAGTCTCGGTGCCTGCAGGAATTGTGCAGCTCGATCAGGCTTCCAGTCAAGCGGGCCAAGGGGGCGAATCCCTCTTTGAAATTTGTTCGCCCCCTAGTAAGTTTTCAAGCTGCCATTGGCTTAATGACATTTGTATACATTGGCCCCCTAAATATTTGTTAGCCCCTGGAAGCCATTTCGCCCCCATTCAGTACCTTGTCAGGCTACGAGCTTGGTGCAGTCACATGGGCGTCGACACTGCAGGAACCGCCCCAGTCTTGTTCTCCGTTGCCGAAAGCCCCACCACGTTAAGGGAAAGCCATGGGGGATGATATTTCAATAGCCTTAGACTTAGTGTAAGTGTGCATATTTTCCCAACACTCTCTACGAACTGTAGTTACCCTCCGGCCTGTTGCGACACATTCACCGGTCCTAAAAGCGATCGACGATTTATACCTGGTAGATCCCAATCATAAAAATGTTATGCAGTAAAATAATTTTGTGGGGGAAAACGGGACTAAAGAGTACTCAGAATTAGGCGCGTAAAGAATTTAATTTAGAAATTATCCCTTTATATTGAGCAATTGAGCAGTTTTGGTATTTCCAAATCATAGAGGCAACACTCATTTGAACTTCTGTCCCTGGACAAGTTCAAGGAATATCTTTGGGGCAAAATATCGCTTTTAAGACCTTTAACCATTTGTAAAATTTCTTCATCGGTAGTTACTAACTGGGTCCAATTATGGAAAACAAATGAGGTCTACAAAGCAGCACACTCATAAACATTCATTTATTTTCATATATTTGTATACTAATATATACATTCATAGATTTGTATACTAACACCTGTGTAGTATATAAAGTTAACTTTGTGTACCAGATTTAGTCTTTCAGAGACTTCGGGAGTTCAATACATATTTCATTGCATTCAGTTTATATTTATCTCTTTGTTTTCTAACGTACGTATGAACAACATGAGTTACAGACCCAACCAAAATATTGACTGCAGACTTTTAGGTCAACAGGAAAAGCTGAGCTTCGGCAACATTGTTGCGCTTGTTTCACTTATTGCGCAAAAATGCACTGGAAGGAAATACATTTGTCATAATTATAATTTTAAGGCACCCACAACTCATAAACCACATTCAAGGGCTTCTGTTCCAAATTTTCCCAGCTATAGCCCAGGATCCCCAGCCGAAGGATGCACCTTCGATGCTCTGTTGTCAAGGCTTCCCCTTAAAGTGGCATAGGCCCTACCTGTACAGTACTTGTCTCAGCAATAATTCCTCCGTAATTTTTAGCTCAGCTGAAAGCTTTCAGCTGAGCTATTGCTGTCGTGCACGGTAAAACTTCTACGTCACGGCAAACGTCTGTCACCATAACATTTGCGTTTAAGTGCCTGACATTTCGCTGTTTTTCGTTAGATTTGGCTGAAATTCAGTAGAGATGTTAGCAAAAGTAGTATCTGTATCCCTGATAGCAAGGTACCGGCGGACCGCCGGCGGCTTTATGGTGGCATGTCGGGTACATGTCGGCAGCGGCATTGCTGTGGTACACAGACGTCGGTCCTCCGTTGGCTGGAGGGTGGCAAGTCGGCAGTGGCAAAGCAGTGTAATTCTGAAGACGGTCCGACGGTGGTAAGAGGGTGGCAAATCGGTAGCGGCAAATATGTGGCATGACACTGTCGGACCACCGATGGTAAAGCAGTGGCATACTGGGAGAGGCGAAGCGGTGGTAAGCCGTTGTTGGTCCCTTGGCGGTTAGACGACGGAATTATGGCAGCGGCAAAGCTACGGCGCATTGCGGTCGGACCACCAGTGGCTGAACAGTGGCACACAGGCAGAGGCAATGTTGTGGCATGCCGATGTTGATCGGCTGGTGGGTGAATTACGGCGAGCAGTGACACCGGCGAGGCTGTGGTAATCATCTGGCGGTTCATTGACGGCAGGACGGCGGATGATATGGATAGCGGCAAAGCTTTGGCGTGCCGTGGTTGGACCGCCAGTACCTGAATATTGGCGAATTGGAGCGTTGAAGCTGTTGTAAGACAACGGCCGGCGGTCTCTTAAAAGCTAACTACTAATTTGCATACAGGAAGAGGCTAGAACCTGGAGCAAAGTACCAAGGGTTAAGGCATAAGTCAGAATTGAAAAGCGGGGGGGGGGGGGGGGGCAAACGAAATGACTTACTGACATGTGAGATGGATGACGGGCATGGGCCTAGCTTATATTATGCATGACTCTTGCTGGAGCCCACCAAGGACATCGACACTGGTGAATCAAGCAGAATTTCCTTGCGAATATTAAAATTTCGGGAAAGTGTTCGTGACTGTGCACTTTTTACCTGTACTGAACCACTTAGCTTAACTGATTTTTAGGCATAGGAAATATTTTTCATTGGGGTTGGTGTGCTGAGTTTGCCCGAGGGAGAATGAGATTAACCAAGAAAATTTCCAGAGTTTTTCCCGTAACTGCACGTACCAAAAAGTTTTTTTTTTCGCCCCAACAAATGAGGAGCGCGAGACTGCAGCATCAAACTCCTGGCGTCTGTTAGTTTCTGGGATGGTTAACGAGACGAGACCAACAGTACTCACGTCAATACAATAAATAAACTACATGCGTTAAGACCTAAAAGTAATTCCTGTGCAGTAAAGTTTGCAAGTCCACTTTTGTCAAATCATAATTATGTACATAAAACTAGAAATGATTTCACAGCTAGTAATGCATTAACGCAGCGCGTGACCGCTGTATGCCCTGGATGATTACTTCTTGTCAGCTCACTTGGCTCTCAGCCAAACAAGGTACCCATGTTATCTCCGCGTCGATGTAAAGGCTTTTTGGTTCACTTTGCAACGCTCACCGACTTTGCATTTATATCATACGTGCGTGTGAGCGCGAAATGTGCGTGCTGCGCAGGCAGCTCGTAGGCGCGCTTAACACATTGAAGAAATTCTGCATCCCTGAGACACTGTGCGTCAGCAGACGATATACGTACAGCGTTTGAGTTGTATATACTTACTTTTTACTATTAGTAGATAATGTACAAGCAGCTGCAGGACATGTGCGTAAACGCAGTGCACTAAGTTTAGTATAGTAATCTATATGAAATGTGTACACGAAGTGTAGTACCTGTACGCGTGCATGACATACATCACGCGCATTGCATGCGGATCCGGAATATATGCGTATATGTGATATGCAGTGTTAATTCAGAATTGAAGTCAAGACGTTGTGCCTTAACGTTATAGCTGTCTTCATGTATTTCCAAATTCTGAGTGGAATCTTCGATGAATAAGGATGCATTGTTGGGCAAGGTAACTTCACTTAACATTGTTTACATTTTTGTTTAATTTCTAACTTGTCATTGAGTGTCAAATCGGATGTGATTTTATTTTGAAGACACCGCCCTGACCACAGGCAATTCAATCTAACGTTATCTACCGTTAGTGCAAACGTATATGATGGCACAACCTAACAAGGCCACTCTAAGAAAGTTTTCGTTTTTAAAAAACAAGACAAAAGAATGTGAATCTGTTTGTACCTGAGAAAGTTTTGGCGGACTTGACCTTATTTGAGAGCTATAAATCTTTACCACAGATTTTTCCTTTCAAGAGATACCATTACGACAAGTTCAGCGTTTCCAGCTCAAGCCTAAAATCAGAAGTAACCTAATAAGTCCAGCGGGCGCTGTTTACAATTTTTGTACAGAGCTGTATGTACAGGTTCAGTGTAGGCAGTTTGTGCGTTCAATTTGAGCTGCATATCTTAGCGTGCAAGTGCTTGAAAAACTGGTTCACGCGCGTTAGCAAGGGAGTTTGCTATGCGCGTGCTGCATCAAAAATTGACGCACTGATTGTGACAGCAGTTTTGACGCGCTTTGTTGACTGTATCGATGCACGACATTCGAAAGTGGCCTTATTAGGTCATGTCACTATACACTATGTAGGCTAGGTACTGATGCACTGAATTAAGTTAGAGCTGCCTGTGGAGTGTGGGCATGACAGCATGATGAACAGGCGTAGGCTAGGCTAAACATTGTGCCTAACTTCAGCTAAAAAACAAAGAGGGTCTAGCCTAAGACTAACGTAAAGCCTAACGTACAAAGGTCCGCACAGAACTTGCAAATTTAGGTTAACGTTAGTACTTGTGTCGCACTGTGGCATCTCCCAATGTTAGTACCAATTGAATTAAAATGTTAGGCATAACGTTTGGCCAAGCTGCAGGCAAGACCAAGAGGCCTAACCTGGGCTTTGGCCTAACGCTGAACGTTCTGAGCCTTTGCTTTTCATCACAGACTAAATGACAAGTTAAGTTAGGCCCTATGCCTAGGCAACTATTTTACTCATTGGAATAGCCTAGGAACATAAATGAACATAGCCTGGGCAAACAGCGAAGCCTAGCTTCCGCTGAAGATTAAAAAAATCAATAGGCCTAGGCTAGGCCTAGCCTAATAAAACTCGGACAAATATGTAGCCTAAGTTAGGTCTAACGTTAGTCTAGGCTAGGCAAAAGTCTGAGTATAGCCTAGTCCTCAATCAGGCCCTACACACTACGCTCCATTGGCACTTTGCTCCGATTGTATTCGGAGCGTAGTATACTAAGGCACTGATTGAGGGCTAAGTAGGCTATAGCCTAGACTGTATAGTAGGACGCCCGTCGACCTCGGGGGCCCATCGAGTGCGCGTCTAGCCTAACAGTGCATGTCACAATCTTTGAATGATAGGTTTCATAAGTTCCCCACTCGACGGTCACCCCATTAGGCCTAGCCTAGCCAATATATAGGCCTAGCCTGGCCTATTATGCCACTAGTAGTGGAGCCAGTGGCCATTCGGCCTAGGCCTAGGCCTAAGCTACACTTGAAAGAATTAGGCTAAAAGGTTACGCCTAACATTAACGTATATAGGCTTGGATGCAGGCTCAAGCTTATTACTAACGTTAGGCCTTGGATAAAGCCTAGGCTATATTGCTAGCACTTCAAGTTCAAAATTACGATGCATACCAGCTAGCCATCATTAGAAGATAGTGCAACTACAAATTTTGTAGGCCTAGGTCTATACTACGGGGCCTACAGTATTTTAAGGTATAAGCCTAGGTCTAGGCTAGGCCTAGTATGTTACTATACATTATAGGCCTAACAGTCACTGTAGGGCTACAGTTATTTGCAACTAGCCAAGGCCCCTGCTACAAGCCTAACAAGTTGTGCATAGGCCTAGGTCTATAGGCTAGCTAGGTCAAAACTATTAAACCCTCAGCCAGCCCGCGAACAGGGCTTTGTGTTCCATTACACACTAATGTGTATAAATTATAATTTGACTTGGCCATGTAGGGTTAACCTTCAGCCTACTATTTGCCGCTATTATGCCTATCGTATAGGCTAGTACTAAGCAGGCCTATTTTAGACATATAGTCTTAGCCATTCAGTTGTCAATGGGTAGGCTATGTGGGAAAGTACTAGCAAGCTGTAAGTTAGACTTCAAAAATGGTGGATGATGTTCATTTGGGGAAGGCATACAAACTGCAGTAACGCTGAAAGGCAAAATTTATTCCCATTTCAGAGTTCACCCAGTTGGTTGCAGATTGTGTGTTTACATCAGAAGACGTTATGGGTACAATTGACTAAGAACTAGTCGATGGGACTAAGTAAAGGACTGCACTGAAGATAGCGAACCCAATGAAGGATCTCATACAAAGTTGCCTGGCTGACACCTTCTTGATTCTGTTGAAGGATTTATCCATGTTTTCCTTCTTGGAACAACTTGAAAGTAAGTTACCACTTCTATGCATCATATATGAAGTGTCCCCTCCCCCTCAAACTTGACTGAATCACTTTCCATCCCAAACTGTTCCTCCTTTCACTGTTTCTGGTTTGTAAATAGACGTTTTGAGTGTCAAAATATCATGATTGCTGCAGTATCCTCAAAATTGGGATTGTCACCTAGCTGCCCTCTCATTGCCTACATTGGAGGAGGGAAAAGCCAAGTAATTGCGAGAATCTGAACCATTCAGCATAAACATTGACATGAGCATGAGCAACGAAGCCCACTGTCATGTCTTCCAAGGTGTTTTTGTTCGACAAGTGACCATTTGTATCTTTACGAAAAGGCTGTCTCCTTCGAACTTGATGAAACGTTGCATTACAGACACTTCTCCAAATTCGAACTACATACTTCATAGAGTTTTCATATGCTTTTCGTGATACATTTTATTTTCGGGAAGTAAAATCATGAAGAGATACTGGTTTGAAATTCTGCTCGTAAGTCTATCGGTGAAAATATTACTAAAAAAGGTATTTGAAGTTTTTCCGAGTTGTCATGTACTGTATAAATTTACAAAGGCAAAAGAAGAAGACTTATTTTGGGAACTTACTCAAGTTATACTGTTTATGTAATGGTATTTGTGTACACTCAAACTATGACCAATGTGAGCCTCCCCACTCCTTCCCATTTTCAATGAAAAGTTTACATAATATCACTAGAGGCTATCCAAAATACAAATATCATTAAAATATTCAGGACCTCGTTCCTTTTTCTCTTTTTCTGTTCCAAAGCCATTGGACCAAATCCACTTTAGAGGAGAGGTCAGATGAAACCATGATGAGCAGCATGGTGTCAGTGACAAAAAGGAGCAGAGTGGATAAAGGAAATACGCCAACAAAGTAGCCAATGGCAAGTACTTGATACAGAAGGCTACTGAAGCAGAAAATTGTGGGAGAGGACCTATCAAGGACAGGGTTGATGGGTTCATGGGCTGCATCTAACATGATCATTGAGTTTATTGACAAGAGAAGTAAAACTTTCATTTTACTGAGGGTAAATGGGAGGTTGACTTTAACAACAAAGACATAAAGTTTAGAAGTTCATGCTACTATTTTCTCTCCGACTTTGAGATAAACATTTGTTATCGTTTACTTGGATAAAAAGACATTTTTCCAGTATATAGGGACATACGGTAAGTAAAGGATATATGTGGTTAGTCAAATATAGTTTCCAGGAAGACTGCCAAAGGAGCAAAGCTGCAACTCTCTTCCTAGGTAAGGCCAGTGTCACAATATTTTTCTTAAGAACTTTGCTGAACTGAAATATTGTTTTGGTTATTAATTTCATTACTATATATTTGCTTTAGGGGTGTTATATGGGGAGGAGAAATCGACACAAACTGTACCAGTTTTTGAAACATTAACTCTAATCCCTTAAAACATTGAAATTTTGAATTAAATTTATAGCACCCATAGGCTACAAACACAGCTTGATCCTTATTTCGTAATCGATGAATTACACTCACCACTTTCAGGGGGAGTAGAGTCCCATATTGGGGGTATCTACCCCTGCTACCCTGTGGGGAAAAATCATATTAATCAGCTGATTGTCTGTTATTTGTGTAGGGGTTCATTCTTTTACGTAAAGCTCAACAAATAGCTTAGATCGAATATTTAGACTGCTTGGGGGACACTGAGGCAAGGGAGAAGCGTTCAGTTCTTCACTGAAGTTTATTTTAAATGAAAGAATTTTGCATCGGGTACTGCATGTCAGGGGTGTTATATGGGGAGGAAAATCGATACATTCTATTGCTGGTTTACATCAAACATTCTGCAAAGGTGTTTTCGTTATTAATGCACCCCCTCCCCTCTTCTCAAACTATGTTCGACGTTATTTCATGTTTGGGAATTTATACAGATATCAGTACAAAGCCAGGCTAAGGGACTGGCTTCACAATGACACTGAAAAATCACGTGTTCTACTTACTGTTTGAGTACATGCATGATGTGTTTATTGTAATTATTTCTGCTAGAACTATGTAAAGATAAATTAAGTCATAGCTTAAATGGAGAATGCAGTCACCTCAGTTTGAATTGGTGTACGCGGTTACCCCATTTCATGAATGGCTCTTGGAAACCATGTGACAATATTTCTCTCACCGAATTGTGACATTGACGTAGATCAAGTAACTTCTTGGTTTACATTAAACACATGGGCGTCCGCAGAACAAAATTCAAGCGGGCAAAATTTTTTAGGAGGCCCAACTTTTTTCATGGGAAATATTTTACTCCCAGAAAAGAGTTTAGATGCTTCTTCCACACAGTGTTGACAAAGGCGTAGCCAGCAATTTGTCAAGGGAGGGGTGGGGGGGGGTGAGGCCCATAGACAAACTCTTGGCGCCCCACGCCACCATGGGTTGGCGCAGAGAGCAAGAAACTTTTGGCCCCAAATGCTTCCCAGATCGCTGGAAATGGCACTTCCAAGGCCTATTTACCGTATATAAAAAGGGGGAAACACTAGCAATGTCGTAAATATGAACTTTAAAATATACCAAAAATATGCTCGGGGGGGGGGGGGGGAGGCTGTTGGGGCCTGAGTGTTGACATTTTTATTCAATTCCTGTTTTGAGAGTAGAAATTCACACTGATTGAACTGTTAAAGGAATGTTGATGTTATATTTTCTTCGTTTTTTTCTTTATTTTTTCTTCTTTTTTTCAACTTTTTGATTTTCCAGGGGGGCAAGTGTCCCCTCCCCCCTCCGGACACCCATGATTAAACATGCAATATTTGCATTCATATATGCGTATATTTAGTAAAAATAAGACTGTTTCTTGCTGTTTTCATCGGCTAGCTCCTCTTTGATACCGGTCAAGTTTACCTTCTTTAAAACTTGAGTTGTGCAGTATCACAGTGGCCATTCCGGTCAAAATGGTGGTGGGTATTCCAGAGTGTAGCTGAAAGTCCGACCATGGTCCGCTAGTGGCCCATAGTTGGTTTAAGGATGGAAACCGCTATCGGTCCGATGGAGAACCGACGGACAATCCGGTTCCAGCCCGGCGGCGGCAGCCGATATAAAACCGCGCAAGAGCTTGGAGCAAATTATATACAAACAACATATCTGAAGAATACATGAAAGAGGTACGCGTATGATACCTCAAATAGGATGATCGCATGCGCAGGGCATCAGGCAAGCAGGATATCGTTGGTTAACATGCGGTTCGCAGGCGGCTTTTGCCTCTTGGCCGCCGGTGGTCCTCCGAAGGGGCAGCTCAAAGTCTACCCTCGGTCCGCCGGTGGCCCATCGCTGGCTGCGGGATGGCAGCCGCTAGCGGTCCGCTAGAGAACCGACGGACAAACCGAATCTGGCACGGCGCCGGCAGCCAACGCTGGCCCGCCGGTCGTGCCGTTCGCGGCCCACCAGCGGACCGCCGGTACCTTGCTATCAGGGATGCTGTGACTCTTTTCGATTAATTTGGCTGCTATTTGACCTCGGGAGGAGGCTTTGTTTGAAAACGTAAAATTCCCTACTTGTCTTTCAGTTTTGCACCAATCTTGATAATATGTTTCATATAGATAGTTCAATTTGTGCTGAACAAAAGTTTATTTTTTTTTTTTCGTTTCTGTAATCATTAAAGGCATGAAAACATCACTTTTTGAAACAAATTCTGGCGAAGTCCCCATGTTCGGGAATACGTCGAGAATCCCAGTTGTTATCATTTGAGAGACTGTGCAACGAAACGAAGTACAAACGTATACTGAACATATATAAATGTTCAGGACGTCTCGTGCTTAATCGTGTGGAAGTGTTTACGCAAAGTGCAGTGTATCGACTTTTGAATAACGTACGTGGGCTACCCCACTATGTCAGACTATGTTTGCTCAGCTCTTTGCTTTCCAAACCAGGGATATGACATGAATAAGGAATATACCGTACAGCCTATTATGGAGGCGTTACGTCATGAACATGTGGTGCTGATCTCATTCAGGCGTTTTAATAATAGACTAGCTAAATTGGTTGGATCATGGTTAGGCCTACTCGAAAAGAAATACCGGACGTTTGAAAGTTATGCAAGTTCTGGCGAATATGTGGCCTTGTGCAAAACATAGGCTAGTGGTATAAGCTAGGCAGCAGAAACAAGTATTCAACTTAGCCTGATGTCTGAATGGTTTTAGGAGTTTGGCTTAAAGTTTAAAGAGAATATATCCAGTCGCCTCAAGTTTCAAGTTATTCGTAAACATTACCTTAATCTTTCAAATTTTCTTGTATCTCCTTTACAAACATTCTTCTTAACATTTCTGGACAAAAAATATTTAGTATGAAAGGTAAACAAATGACTTATCCTCCTTAATAGCAAATTAGTTTATATTGTCGCATGAAGGAAAGAAGCTACTCATGAACTGGGATAGCGGCTCGGGGTACACTATTTCAAGTTACTAGGGTGAATGTTGTCTAGGAAATGTCGTACGAGGAAAGAGGAACCCACCCCTTTCTTTTAAACAAAGAACATAGCACGTTGATTGAAAATACAAAGCTTCATATGGTTAAAGCTTAACGGTTGTGCTAACATTCCGAAAACAATTTTCGGTTTGAAAAGGAAAACGTGCTTTTTGAAGGCGTGTGCCATAAGTTATTCTCGGAGCCTGCAGGAATTGTGCAGCTCAGGCTTCCAGTCAAGCGGGCCAATGAGGCGAATCCCTCTTTGAAATTTGTTCGCCCCCTAGCAAGTTTTCAAGTTGCCATTGGCTTAATGGCATTTGTATACATTGGCCCCCTTAAAAAATTTTTAGCCCCTGGAAGCCATTTCGCCCCCATTCAGTACCTTGTCAGGCTACAAGCCTGGTGCAGTCACATGGGCGTCGACACTGCAGGAACCGCCCCAGTCTTGTTCTCCATTGCCGAAAGCCCCACCAAGTTGTTAAGGGGAAGCCCGGGGGGATGATATTTCAATAGCCTTAGACTTAGTATAAGTGGGCATATTTTCCCAACGCTCTCTACGAACTGTAGTTACCCTCCAGCCTGTTGCGGCACATTCACGGGTCCTAAAAGCGATCGACAATTTATATACCTGGTAGATCCCAATCGTAAAAATGTTATGCAGTAAAATAATTTTGTAGGGGAAAACGGGACTAAAGAGTACTCAGAATTCGAGGCGCGTAAAGAATTTAATTTAGAAATTATCCCTTTATACTGAGCAATTGAGCAGTTTTGGTATTTCCAAATCATAGTGGCAACACTCATTTGAACTTCTGTCCCTGGACAAGTTCAAGGAATATCTTTGGGGCAAAATGTCGCTTTTAAGACCTTTAACCATTTGTAAAATTTCTTTATCGGAAGTTACTATCTGGGTCTAATTATGGAAACAAATGAGGTCTACAAAGCAGCACACTCATAAACATTCATTATTTGTATACTAACATCTGTGCAGTATATAAAGTTAACTTTGTGTACCAGATTTAGTCTTTCAGAGACTTCAGGAGTTCAATATATATTTCATTGCATTTATATTTATCTCTTTGTTTTCTAACGTGCGTATGATCAACATGAGGTACAGGCCCATCTAAAATATTGACTGCAGACTTTTAGGTCAACAGGAAAAGCTGAGCTTCGGCAACATTGTTGCGCTTGTTTAACAGACTTGTAGTACTCGAGTACGTACTCGTACTAATTTTCGTCCTCTAGTACATTTTTTTCTGTACTCGTAGCTCGTACTCGTCATGATTTTGTACTCATACTCGCACCGAGAGGATTTGAAAATCAAGTAGATGTACTCAGGTCCATGTACTCATACTAAGGCCCATGTACTCGTACTCATACTATGAAATGTGTACTAATGAGTACAACATCTCCGTCCAAGATGTTACTATCTGTAATTTTCATTGATTCTTTTCTAATTTAATAGAACTTGGAAGAATTTGAAGCTGCCTGTGCTGATCAACACAGACTCTATCTCAAAACATAAATAATAATGGTACTGCTAAGGAATCCCAACAAAGGATTAAAAGGAAGCTGTCTTTGTAAAACTGGAGAAATTACTACAGTATCAACCCCTAGGGGTACTAAATAATATTAGTTATGAGTATCACCAACTTATGCATATAGGCCTAAATACTTTGGTCCGCTATATAGTACTTCAAAGAGAAAACATCTTGCCTTGATGTTGTCTAGAACTAAGGTGTTTGAAATTACCGTGGATTTGTAACTTAGTCAGAGTCCACCTCTCAAATTTAATGACTCCGCTGGCAAACCGGTGCTGTGGCCGAGTGGATAAAGAGTGTTGGCATTTGAAGCCGTAACTCTTGACAATCAGGAGGTTCGGGGTTCGATTCCCGGGTCAAGGTAAGGTGGATTTTTCATCCAAGAGCAATCTACGGTTTTCCCATCTGGACTGGCTTTTCGAAAGAAACCATAATTGATCTAAATTGTTGAATTGGTTAGCCAACCGACATGAAGTTGTAATTCATAAGCCATTTGCTTCTCCCACATTTGTCACTGGTCTCGTAACGTCGTACAAAAACTGCCCTTCAAGGCCTGAATTAAATTTTTGCTTTTAGTTGTTGGCAAATGTGCACTTTCAAATTATAAAGTTTTGAGACTGACTGACATGTATGTGGAGAGCATGCATTAGAACTTAGAGATGAGACTAAACTGACCAGTGTTGGAATAGCCTACTTGGAGTAATGCTAAAACCTTTTAAAACTGACAAACCCTAGGAAGAACCAAGCTAAATTCAAAAGTAAACCCTATATAATCAGTTTTCTTTACAGGCTGAAATCAATCTTAATTCTTTTCAGGCACCACCCTTACATCTCTCTGGTTGGACATCGTCCATTTACGTATACGTCAAACGCACAGGCTGCGGATCGATCTTATTGTTGAATAGTGTATTAACCATCAGTTTCACCAGGTCACACCAGTAAAGCGCATTTCACAAGTGGTAAAGTGGTGCGTACGTTGAGCACCTTAGCAGTATGGAAGGCAGCATAGGTGTACAATATCATAAACGTGTGTTAAAACGTTGAGTCCGTCTAGTCTTATTTGCTGTTTCTGTACAGAGTTTTATTTTGACTCAAATAAAGTCATACTATTGACCATAACTATAGTGTAAGTCAAGTTTAAGCTAGACCCTGTCTTCCAAGAGACTAAATCCAAAAGTATGATAGCCTTCATTGTGGGGGGTGGGCTTTTGATTGAAGCTATATGTTGTCTCTCGATTTTCCCTAAAAGAATATATGATATTCTAGCTTGTGTGGCCCTTTTGTGTGGGGGCCTTGGGCACGTGTCCTACTAGCCCACGCTTAAATCTGGTACTGGTGGCGTAATTGTTTAGTTGTGTAATAATTGTTTAGTGGTGTAATATCAATTCAGAAACTTGATTGATATACTGTAAATTGAAATCAAAAGAAAATAAAGTTGATGGCTAAAACCATTTTTATTTTTTATCAGAATATCTTGTCATTTTGTTGAAACTGAGGGTGGGGTCTAAGGGGAGGGGGTTGCCTGCCCCCTTCCTTTATTCCAAGTATTACTACCTTTACAATGGTCATGAGATGGTGTGGAAACCGTGACGAATGCGCGCGAAGCCGCGCCGAAATTTTTCATTAAATAAAATTTCTATGACAAAACCTGCCTTCAGGTGCTGCATCGAGACACTTTTAATTCCCCACAAAACCTATATGGTAATCAAAAAGCCGGTCTTTTACCTGGGGATCGTAAACAACTTTCAACTTTTGCTGCTGTGCTTCTCCGGGAGTTGCCATCGAAACATATTGATAATAAGAATAATACAGAAGTAAGGTTTGAATTTTGATAATTCGAAAAGGTTTTACGAAAATTCTGATAGTTTGAGGACCATTGTGATAGAAAATGATTACAATATATCCATCACTCAGTCGAAACACAACTCGCCTCACTCCCTAAAGAAATATGTAGCTTAAACTCCTTTTGGGATCATTTTAAAATTTTCAGAATTTTTTCAGAAATCGATTGGGGGCACTTGTCCCCATGCCCCCCGTGACGACGCCACTATCTTTGGAAGACCCAGTCTGTAACTAAGAAAGCATGTATCATAAAATGTTTACGTAATGTTATTGTCGAAACTGGATAACTGGTCAGTTTAAAGATAGAATTCGTACTGGAATTTTTCATTACATTCCAGTGTAGAGGTGGAGACTAATTTCGCACATGTCCAAGCATCTGTTGTTGGTAGTAATCACACGATTATGATAAATGACTATTACGAGGTTGCATGAGTTCAGAGAAATGTTGAGCATAATAATATTCAAGGTTGTTATTTTCATATAACCAACAAGTTTGTGACAGCTTGCGAGCTTGCTAAGTCTACGCTGTTGCTTGCAGAGTGCTGCTGGCTTATTTTTATCCTTCAAACTTACGTTGCGTGACGTCAGTGCGTAAGGTCTATAGTTATACGTCAGATGTGATCACTTTAGCACTTCGTTTAAATATGAACATGTATGAACGAAGTGCTCGGTGTTACACTCCATTGAAGAACACATACCTTCCGCCATTTCTCCGTCCCTCCTTTGCTTACTTGAGTTTTGTCAATTAATGTACCTGAAGTACTTTTAGGAGTCGATTTCTTAGTATTGAGTAAAGATTGTGTATGGATAAATGTGAAAATGACTGAAGAGTTTGTATGAACATAAAATTATTATACCTTATGGTTACTATTACTTTTATAATAGCGGTAGTTTTCTCCGGAGAGACTGATGTGGGTACGGGGTAGGGGAGGGGGAAGGTAAGGAGACAGAGACAGGGGAAGAGGACTCGGAGCATGTCTTCCAGTCGACGAAATTTCCAATTTCGTCAGGATCCTTAAGGGGTTTGATAAGGTAAGTCGCCCCGATGAATTCCTTTTTTCTCTTTAAAGGAAGATAAACGATTCAGTGAAATCCAATTCTTTCCAGTTTTCCTCAATAAAGTCCCACTTTTTCAAATTTTCTTGAACAGAAACCCCCAAATTTTTGGCATCCTCCGTCCGGGAGTCATAATTTTTGAGTTCGCTATGGGTCTACGGGGTGCTGGTATCCGTCGGGAACTTGACCCCCATGTCGGGCAATTTTGACCCCGAGCTGCATCCCTTCACTACAAGCTCTGTTGAAAGATAAGGTGACGGTGGCCCTTACCCATCCATTTGTCGATGTAACAAAGTGAAAAAAATACAGCAAAATCGTCTGATTAAGCTGGTTCTGCCATAGGACTTCAACTTAGGCTCAACATGTGACTTTATCTGCAGGGCAATTGGTTTTATTACTTAAAAGGCATATTCCAGTGGTTTTTCGCAAAGGTCTCTTGTGAAAGAGAATGTTATGTAAAGTGGGCACAGTTCCTCAGATTCATTTGTTTTTTATAATTGAATGTCCTGTTTGTTCTTGAAGTTTGATACTGTTGGAATGTTTGAATACCTTTCCCATGCAGATTTAGCGTAAGTCTACATCATATGTAGGGCATAACAAACAAAGTTGCTAAATTCCCCTAAAGCGGCTTCAATATCATAAAGAAATTAAATGCTAAGTCAAATTAATGTGTCGCGATGTCATCACAGATTTCCCATTATGCACTTTATCTTGAGAAAATATTGTACTTCTCTGAAATTAGTATCTTACAAACTCTGCAAGCTATTGAGATGTTGTTTTTACCTACTAAAAGAAGAAACAATCTTTGCATTTTTTGAAGTCATTAAAATTTGTCTCTGGCAAATCCCAGTTTAACTTATCCATGTGTGAAAAATGTCGACCATACCAAAGAAACACCTCCAGTAGCATGTGAACCTTATTTGTGAAGCAAATTGGTGCAGGGCATCAAAAACCTAACTTTGGGATTACATAAAATGCAAAAAATAAAAAAATCTTTAGAATTTTCACCCTATCAACAGGAAATCTGGCATATAGCTTCAACTATTTTAGACATGGCTTAATTAGACGGTTAAAATACATGTTGCTCAGTAATAACTAAGGAAAACACAAGATATGACAGCTTAAAGGGTACCTAAAATCTAGAACTACAAGATCATGGGAACTGGCAGTGGAAACAATACAGTAGTAGAGCCAGCTCTAAGTTAGCCCATTGTGTATACTCCCAGTTACCTTGATCCCTTGGGTGCATTTAGCAATGAGATTAGGTCATCGATTTGTGTGCAGTCGTTTCAAAATCATCTCAGCCTATAGAGGGCGTTTGCAGCTATCGGCAACATCCTTGCCTTCAAACAACATTTAATCGGTCCCCCGGGGAGCCTGTCCGTTGTGATATTCAAAGGGTTTGTCAAGGCAGGATTGTCTGCCGTGAGGCAGATTTAGGGACCGAGTTCATAAAATTTTTGAAGACAAATCTCTAGTCAAATAGCTACTCCTGGTATAACGTAGTTTCAGTGTGCCACTACTAATTTCATGATTGTATAAATACAATTTAGAGTGGAACACTTGAAGAAGTGTTGAGATTTCCTGTTTCAAAAAAATATAAGGAAACAGCTAATAATTATCAGTCCAAAGTTTCTATGTATACGTCAGGGTAGTTTACCCATTCCATAAACATGATATCATCTTGTAAGGAGCTTGCAGAGATGTGACTATTCAAATGTACCCTTAACATCATATTTTTAAATTTCAGTTTCTCTTCATTTAAGCACTGACAGGGTTTTATTTAGGAGTTAAATTTACATGCGTATAACCAAGTCTACTGACAACCCACATAGTGAAAACGAAGGCATATTTCTCCAAATTTCCCCAAAATTTTCTATCAAAAATAACAGAAATTGCAATATGTTTGTCGTGCTTACATTTGGAAGTTCAAATTTTCTTTGACGTATTACGAAGTCTCAGAACTATCCATTTAGTGAAAAAAGGGCATATGATTACGTAAGAAAAGAAATATTGGTACTCATGGTTGGTTCCAGAGACCAAAATTGGATTTTAAATCATTTTGTCATTATTCTTAATAACAACTGAACAACTTTGACAGAATGAGTACAGAGAGAGTGAGAGTTATTTACTTTTCTTTACAGTCCAGATGGACTGCTGAAACGATCTGCCAATTCTTTTTTTGGGAAGGGGGGGGGGCAAATCAAGTTTATGTGTCCCTTTTGCCTTTTGTGAAACACACCGAATCCCTTTATTTCTGGACGGTGAGCAGTTGCCTTAACGATTAACCTTTTGTTGCCTTCGAGAAGTGGAGTGTGCAGAAATTTGGAAGTGTGCGCGTGTGTGGGTATGTGGGGGTGGGTGGGCACAACTTGTGATTTCCCCCGCTGATATGGAGTGATGCAAAGACAGATGGTGCCACAAGTGCACCGAGCGTGAGGTGCACTTCGAGCGTGAGTGACCACACAGGGGCTAAGGGGCCTGCGTTCGGGGTTGGCCGGGTCCACTGGCAGAGCTCCGATGGGGTGACAAAGTCATTGGAAACACTTGTATTTTAAGATATAAAGACCACCTAAACTACTTTCACTTTAGAGGGTCCTATCATGTTTCCTAATTAACATTTTGTTAAATCCGGTATTAATTTACAGGCGTTAGCAAGAGTTCAAAGACTGTAAGAGGCATTGGCACAGGCAGGCACAGGTAGTGCGGAGAAGGTACTCTTCAAATTAATCTCGTGGAACGTCATCGTCCGGTGCACAACTGGGTCACACTTTGTATGCATTCCTAACAGCAAGTTTACCAACCATAATCCTTACATGATAGCGGGTTCAGGAACTTGTCATATGGGGGATTCTTTAAAAGGAGGCTGTATACCTGACCAACGCCGACCTCAGCCCTACCGACGTTAGGAATGAGGACAGAAACTTTGGCATTCAAAATGCCCGAAGTCCAGGGAAACCCCACCCTACTACACAACTGCCCGGGATGTGTCTAACGCCATGCATCGGGCTTTCGGGCCAAGTCGGCACTAAACCAACTCGACACCAACCAACTCGGCCCCAAGCCAAGTCGGCCCCAAGCCAAGTAGGCCCCAAGCCAAGTCGGCCCCACACCAACTCGGTCCGAAGCTAACTCGGCCTCAGGTAAGAATTCCCTGGTTAAGATATTTTTATGTCAAGTTGGAAGAGGGCAGTTGTCCACTCAAAATAGCTTTGAAAATGTTAGGCATACTATTATTTTAAGATAAATAATTGGAAACATTACATATTAATTATAAGAGGTAGATTCCAAATTTACTCTGTGTGACAGAACACGAAGAGGAATTAAAGGCAAAGGGATTTGGAAATCCACCCTTAACGAAATTAAGTTGTATACGCAGGATAACAAAATGGCAGTGTGTGAGGAATCTTTGAACTCTACAAAGAAAAATTGGAAAGTAGTGAAAAAACTTAGTAAAATTCAAATCAGACCAACAAAAACCATGCGTGAAGAGATAAAATCAAGCAAGTCACTTTTTCCATAATAATTAAGAACTCTATCGAAAAACAAGATGTGACTGGAACACATGGGGACGAGTTGGCTTGGGGCCGACTTGGTCTGGGGTCGACTTGGCTTGGGGCCGAGGTGGTTGGCGTCGAGTTGGTTTGGGGCCGACTTGGCCTGTACGACAGAATATTCGGCATCCCAAGCGCTCCAGATTTTATGAAACTGCATTTGAAGCCCCTAAGTCAAGTTTGCCACTACAGTTTTGCTGGTGACATTCTTTTATATGTCTACTGGTTACAAGGCCGTTGTTACCAAGTACCTGGAGAAAATCTTGCAACTGCAAATCCTAAGATTACAGGAAATAGCATTCTAAATTTCCCAAACACAAAAGTCACTACCATCAGCGACTCGCCATGGGGACACAATTAGGGGTAAAGTGCCCCCTTCCTCCAACAGGAAAGTTTCATAAGCATGGTCTCCAATCTTTAAAAAAATCGTGCCACAGTGACAGAAACAACAAAATCTTATAATGATAGACCTGGCTTGGTAGTTTAGTGTACTACATTGCATTCGACGGGTCCCCGGATCAAATTCCGGTGGTACCGCTTGGAAATTCTCTTGGGGATCAATAACTGATTGTTCGGCATGACTGTTCGCACTGATGCGGTTGCTAGTTGTGTGGAAAAAAATTGGGGGGGGGGGGCAAGTGCCCCACTTGCCCCCCCCCCGTAGTCCCACCTATGGGCTCATCCAGTCTTCAGCGGCTGTTGTGATGCACGTTACATGTTGCACATGGCCCGCGTGATGCTTCTTGATGAGAAAATGATTGAATCTAAGGTCCGGGCCTGGGTAGTCTGCGGAGCAGACTCTGTAGCAGCCTTCCAAAAGGTGGCGCTCTCTCAGAAATCATAATACACCCCTGTCTATATTAGATCAGGGAGCTGGATGTCTTCCAGCTCCCTGATTAGATACCCAGTAAACACGAAACATTTTTGAAATATTTTTTAAGGCGTAAAAAGGCTACAGAGAAATATGGAAGAAATATGTTCATGAAATATTTCAAAAATGTTTTATAAACATTTCAAAAATATTTTCACAAATATTTTTTTAATGTTTTCAAAATATAACCAAAACATTTCTTTGTCAACAAAAGAAAATGATTTTTTCTTGAATATGATTCTTTGTGCTTGTGGAAAGCACGCCAAAACTAAACTAGAGCACCAATGGTGCTGAAGCTCATACCTTCAACCAATTAAGGGTCCCTGGCTTCTAGTCTTTGTTAGTACAAGCATCATATGACTTTAAATGACATCAAATGGCCTATGACCCCAAATCTCACATACCCTGGTGGCACCTTCCCGAATGTCACAAAAAATTTGTCATGTTACCTTTGCTTTGTAAGTTGTTTCATGAATACAATTTAAGAAAGCAAAAGCCCCTAGGGCCCACCTTCAGCCTTGGACCACAAATTTCAAGTATTATTATGACAAAACATCAACATTGTACAAGAGAATCTGTAGTTGAAGATGCACTTTTGTACATTTCATAAAAGAGCCATAGGGTCCATGTGGAATTTTGGACCAAAATTCCACAAAACCAGAAACGGATCACTAACCAAGCATCATTATACCAGACCGTCAACTCTAATAAATATTAACTGGAGGAAAAGTTAATCACTTGCAATACTACACAAAATGGACCCTATGGTCCATCTTGTGCTTTGGACCCCAACTTGTTAAACACCCTGAAGGTACCACTACCCAAATATAATTATGACACACCATCAACATTGTACAAGAGAATCTGCAGGAATAAGCAATTTGCAAAATGTCATAAAAAGGGCCATAGGGCCCATATGGGACCTTAGACCCAAACTTCCAGAACACCATAAACAGATCACTAATCAAGCATCATTATGACAGGCCTTCAACTCTGTTTGACATTAACTGGAGGAGGAATTGACCATTTTGCAATATTTCACAAAAGGACAAAAGGCGAACCCTGGAGGCCTAAGGGTTACTGTGTTAGGCAGAAGGCCTAACCACGCCAGCCTTGACAAGGCCGGCCTAAGGAGACCTAGAAAACGGTATAAAGTCCTAAACCCCCTGAAAAAACGAAAAATACTCATCAAACTTCCATAGGAAGATGAGGGAGGGAATTCCTCTCCAAACTGGGAGGTTGAACGATCCAAAAGGCAGGAAACTAGGATAAAAAATCCGAGAAAAAAGAAGAGCTTTGAGAAACGTGATGTGACCATTCCGCTGGCAATGAAACAAGGGCGAGTCTTGGGATGGCAGCGGAGATGTTAGTAAAGCACCATCTAGCGAGGGTAGGAAATTCGTTGCCAGTGATCGTTCCGCGGTATATGGACTGTCCAATAGTAGTGACAGGGGAGGTAAGTAGGAGCGAAATAGATTGACCATTTTGCAATATTTCACAAAATGGACCCGAGGGTACATTGGGCCTTGGATCCAAAATTTCTGTACACCGTAAGAGAACCATTAACAGAGAGGATCATTATGACAAACACACCCACATGCTCTGACAATGCACACGCAATCTGGCAATGGAAATCCCATTAAGCAGCTCCCTTTAAACTAACCTAAACAACTGCACAGGATTGACCTCTTCTACACGGACAGTTTTAAAGAGGGTGCAGTACAGAGAAAAATAGGTAGTAAAGTGATTTTGTGAGACTGGTAAAATAGAGGGGTGGCACAAAATTGGTTAGAAAGGTATCAAAAGTATTCTTCATCCCAAATTGGAGAATTAATTTGTAAGGACCATTAACAGAACTCCATTATGACAAATCATCAACACTGTACAACACAATTTGTAGGAGAAAAGGTATTTTGTGAAATTTCATAAAATGAGCCATTGGGGCACTCATGGGACCTTAGACCAAAATTCAAGAACATCATAATGAGATCACTAACCAAGCATTATAATGAAAGGCTGTTACCTCTCTTTAAACATTAAACAGAGAAGAAGTTAATTACTTTGCAATATTTCACAAAATGGACCCAACGGTCCATCTTGGGCCTTAGACACAAAATTCCTGAACACCCCGAAGGGACCAATAACAGAGTAACATTATGACAAACCATCAACATTGTACAAGAGAATCTGTAGGAGGGGAAGCATTTTGAAGAATTCATAAAATGGGCCCTAGGGTCCACATTGGACCTCGGACCAAAAATTCCTGAACACCCCAATTGGCCCACCACCCAAGGAACATTGTGCCCAAGTTTCAAACAAATCCATGAAAGCATGTGGGAGGAGAAGCATTTTGAACAAGTGTGGACAGACAGACAGACAGACAGACAGACAGACAGACAGACAGACAGACACAGACAGATAGATAGAGTGACGCCACGTGATCACAATAGCTCACACCAGCATGCTGGTATGAGCTAAAAAACCTCAAAATGCTCGTTGTATACGTATGTGTTTGTGTTGGAATGTTTTAAAAATGTGTTGAAGATACTTTTCTTTACATGTTACACTAAAACATTTCAATAAAATGAATAAAATGTTTCATAATAACACCCAAATTTGAATGGAAAATAGCCCCGAAGTGTTATACAGTACTTAGACTATCATACTATGGCAGATCGGAGAGAAAAAAAAATGTTTTCTTATTGGATCCTGGATATTGTAATAATGTTGCTAGAAATGTACCTATGATGTTTTCATGTTTATAAAAAATTCTGGTAACATTTCAATAAATCATTTTTAAATATTTCGAAAATATTTCTATAGTATTATTCTATATCCCTAAAAGTAGTAAAAGTGAACAATTTCAATTTGTAAAAAGGTGTGTAGATTGATACAAGCATACGGATATGAGTAAGAAAAAAGTTAGAGAGCGAAACATTTTTGAACTTTTTTAGAAAGATATTTCAGCAACATATTTTTGTGATGTTTCCAAAATTAAAGCAAAACATTTTCTTGACAACGAAAGAAAATGATTTGCTTAACTAATAAGATTCTTAGTGCTTGCAGAAGGCTCGCCAAAACTGTACAAACACTTCACATTGCTCATTATGTATGTGTTTGTATTGAATTTTTTTAAAAATATTTTGGAGATGTTGTTATTTACATATTGCACTGAAACATTTTAATAATATGAATAAAATGTTTAATAATAACACCCAAACTTGAATTGAAAATAGCCCAGAAGTGTTATACAGTAATAAGACTATCATACCATGACAGATTAAAGACAAAAAATTCGATTTTCCTATTGGATCTTGAATATTGTAATAATGTTAATTGAAATTCATATGATGTTCTCATAATGTTTATAAAACATTCCGGTAATATTTCAATTAATCATTTTTCAATATTTTTTATTAGTGAAAAAGCACCTAAAAACCTGTACGGGATAAAACCTATTATCCCCTACTTCCCTTCGTGCCCTCATGAAACTCATCTTTGAAAGGAATTGTTTTGAGTTTAATGGCCAATTTTTCTCTACCAAAAATTCGATGAGCTATGGGAAGCCAATCTTTACAAAAACATGCGATATTGTCATGCATAGACTTGAAAATCATACCGACGATCCAAACATACTAAAATGGATTCGTTACAGGGATGAAATTTTTACTACTGTATAAGGAACGACATGTGAACTTTCTAATTTGGTGGCTAAAATGAATGAAATTTATTCTTCTCTGAAATTCACCATAGAAGTCTCTGACAACGAGGTCACGTACTTAGATCTAAAAATTTTCAAAGGTACCAAATTTCAATCTAGTGAGATTCTTGACACAAAAGTCCGTACTAATCCCACTTAAACCTTTCAATACCTCGATCGAAATTCGGCACACCCACTAGCCACTTTTAAAGGCTTCTTAAAGGGTGTAGTACTGAGATACGCTAGAATTTGCAGTAATGAGAACGATTTTCTAGAGCAAAGAAATTCCTTTACTGAGAAATTTCTGACAAGAAACTATTCGCCAGAAGAGATAGCCTCAGCCACTAACGGCATTGATTATAAACAAAGATTAAACCCCTTTCGGCTAAAAGTAAACAGAGCCATATATTAGGTCCTAATATATGGCTCTGAAAGTAAACAAAAAACAGCGCCAACCACCAACTTGGTAACGTCAGATAGTGAACCACCTACCCCCCCCCCCTTCATTTGTTTTTGCTTCTTTTTTCTTCGGAAAATGAGACGTAGATTAGATGCACTGAGAATTCCGGACGGAATCTCTGACGTACACCGGAAGGAAATACTTGTACATCCTTTCATCCCACAAAAGCGGGATCCTAAATACCGAAACACAGTGGAAAAGAACTGCAAACTAGCACAAATGTGTGTGCGATCTAAGAGGCTTATCTTAGCCTTATACTTTCGTCCAATCAGCACCCAGTATTTAGGGTATTCTCTTTCACGTCCAAACACAAATATAAGCTACACGAGTGTTCTGTTCCAGATGCTGTGCACCAATGTGTTTCACACGTGCGTGGGTTCGAATCCCGCTCGATATACGTGGGTTTTTCTTCGGGTACTCCGGCTTTCCTCCCACTTGGCATAGCCTTGCCTCTAAAATCGGTTGCCCAGCCGATGAAGTCGGTTGCACCGGACTGAAGCGCCCTCGGGTGGACCAGTTAACTAGCCGAATTTGCTTTGAGGATCTATCTAGCGCATTACTGTATAATGAGAGCATGGAACCTATGGATATTAAGGACCTAATACCGGATACACCTGCCTCGCCTAAAGACACCACAGACTCTGAAGAAGAGAAAATAACTTGTGGTCAGAGAACACCCCATCCTAAACAGGACAGAATTCTTCTAAAAGAAGAAAACTACAAGAAAGTCAGACAGCATGCTGATACTCTTAACACGGCATGGAGGAGAAGACGATAGTCTATTTCACTAACGTTTCAAAAACATGATCCCCAAAATATTTTAGTGATAGCGTGAAAATGTGGTGAAAAGGTTTCTGTAACATTTTTAGAAATGAGCGGGAAATGTTGTTGCGTTATTATTGGAACGCAATACCAATATTTTAGAAATATTGTGAAAAGGTTTAATTTAAAATATAACAGAAATATTTCTAAAAATGGTCTGGAAATATTTCTGCAACTCAACAAAAAACATTTCTCAACTGTTTCTTAAAAATATAATGAAAACATTCAACAAACTATGTAAAAGATATAACAGAAATATTTCACTGACGTTTCAAAAACATCCCCCAAATATTTAAGTGATATCGTGAAAATGTGGTGAAAATGTTTCTTTAACATTTTTAGAAATTTGCTGGAAATGTTTTTGCGACATTTTTGGATTACAGTATTTTAGAAATATTGTGAAAAGGTTTTAAAATATAACAGAAATATTTCTAAAAATGTTCCGGAAATATTTCTGCAACTCAACAAAAATATTTCTGAAATGTTTCCTAAAAATATAACAAAAACATTCGGACGACATTTTTAAAATATGACAAGAATATTTTCGTGTTTACTGGGTATTAGCTTGTATGAAACTTTGTCTGTACACTGTACATTAGTGGTAAGCAAATATTAAGAATTGTACTTGTAGCTGATAAAACTAAAAAATAGCCTGCTTACAGCAGGCTAGGGCCAGGGCCGATTGTGCGGACTAACAGTATATGTGGTACACTGGTTTATGGTCACATTTTTAATGCTGTTGCACCTTCTTATGGATAAGTCTGAGGGTGCCTGTATAATGCCAACTAGGTAGGCTACCTATAATGCCAGACTTAAGCTGACATAATATATTCCAACCAAGTGACATTATATGCAACAGCCGCACCAGAGCTTTGAATATGGGGATAACTGGTGCAGGCAGCAGTTATTAGGGAGGATTAACAATGAATAACCCAAAGGCACCGAAGAATGCCAAACATGACTCATATGGGTGTGGGGTCCAGTGGAACTTTCCATGGAGAGCAGGTGGCACTGCAATGGGGCTCTGAGCTTTTTTCAAAAGGGCGTTTAATGTGCATTAAAGTGCCCACCAAAATCACGATTTGGACGCTTCATTACACTAGCCTAACTTGCACTCACAGTCTAGTTAATGATGTAGGTAAATTGTGCTCTACGAACTGTAGTTACCCTCCAGCCTGTTGCGACACATTCAGGGGTCCTAAAAGCGATCGACAATTTATATACCTGGTAGATCCCAATCGTAAAAATGTTATGCAGTAAAATAATTTTGTAGGGGAAAACGGGACTAAAGAGTACTCAGAATTCGAGGCGCGTAAAGAATTTAATTTAGAAATTATCCCTTTATATTGAGCAATTGAGCAGTTTTGGTATTTCCAAATCATAGTGGTAACACTCATTTGAACTTCTGTCCCTGGACAAGTTCAAGGAATATCTTTGGGGCAAAATATCGCTTTTAAGACCTTTAACCATTTGTAAAATTTCTTTATCGGAAGTTACTATCTGGGTCTAATTATGGAAACAAATGAGGTCTACAAAGCAGCACACTCATAAACATTCATTATTTGTATACTAACATCTGTGCAGTATATAAAGTTAACTTTGTGTACCAGATTTAGTCTTTCAGAGACTTCAGGAGTTCAATACATACTTCATTGCATTTACATTTATCTCTTTGTTTTCTAACGTACGTATGATCAACATGAGTTACAGACCCATCTAAAATATTGACTGCAGACTTTTAGGTCAACAGGAAAAGCTGAGCTTCGGCAACATTGTTGCGCTTGTTTAACAGACTTGTAGTACTCGAGTACGTACTCGTACTAATTTTCGTCCTCTAGTACATTTTTTTCTGTACTCGTAGCTCGTACTCGTCATGACTTTGTACTCATACTCGCACCGAGAGGATTTGAAAATCAAGTAGATGTACTCAGGTCCATGTACTCATACTAAGGCCCATGTACTCGTACTCATACTATGAAATGTGTACTAATGAGTACAACATCTCCGTCCAAGATGTTACTATCTGTAATTTTCATTGATTCTTTTCTAATTTAATAGAACTTGGAAGAATTTGAAGCTGCCTGTGCTGATCAACACAGACTCTATCTCAAAACATAAATAATAATGGTACTGCTAAGGAATCCCAACAAAGGATTAAAAGGAAGCTGTCTTTGTAAAACTGGAGAAATTACTACAGTATCAACCCCTAGGGGTACTAAATAATATTAGTTATGAGTATCACCAACTTATGCATATAGGCCTAAATACTTTGGTCCGCTATATAGTACTTCAAAGAGAAAACATCTTGCCTTGATGTTGTCTAGAACTAAGGTGTTTGAAATTACCGTGGATTTGTAACTTAGTCAGAGTCCACCTCTCAAATTTAATGACTCCGCTGGCAAACCGGTGCTGTGGCCGAGTGGATAAAGAGTGTTGGCATTTGAAGCCGTAACTCTTGACAATCAGGAGGTTCGGGGTTCGATTCCCGGGTCAAAATAAGGTGGATTTTTCATCCAAGAGCAATCTACGGTTTTCCCATCTGGACTGGCTTTTCGAAAGAAACCATAATTGATCTAAATTGTTGAATTGGTTAGCCAGCCGACATGAAGTTGTAATTCATAAGCCATTTGCTTCTCCCACATTTGTCACTGGTCTCGTAACGTCGTAAAAAAAAACTGCCCTTTAAGGCCTGAATTAAATTATTGCTTTTAGTTGTTGGCAAATGTGCACTTTCAAATTATAAAGTTTTGAGACTGACTGACATGTATGTGGAGAGCATGCATTAGAACTTAGAGATGAGACTAAACTGACCAGTGTTGGAATAGCCTACTTGGAGTAATGCTAAAATCTTTTAAAACTGACAAACCCTAGGAAGAACCAAGCTAAATTCAAAAGTAAACCCTATATAATCAGTTTTCTTTACAGGCTGAAATCAATCTTAATTCTTTTCAGGCACCACCCTTACATCTCTCTGGTTGGACATCGTCCATTTACGTATACGTCAAACGCACAGGCTGCGGATCGATCTTATTGTTGAATAGTGTATTAACCATCAGTTTCACCAGGTCACACCAGTAAAGCGCATTTCACAAGTGGTAAAGTGGTGCGTACGTTGAGCACCTTAGCAGTATGGAAGGCAGCATAGGTGTACAATATCATAAACGTGTGTTAAAACGTTGAGTCCGTCTAGTCTTATTTGCTGTTTCTGTACAGAGTTTTATTTTGACTCAAATAAAGTCATACTATTGACCATAACTATAGTGTAAGTCAAGTTTAAGCTAGACCCTGTCTTCCAAGAGACTAAATCCAAAAGTATGATAGCCTTCATTGTGGGGGTGGGCTTTTGATTGACGCTATATGTTGTCTCTCGATTTTCCCTAAAAGAATATATGATATTCTAGCTTGTGTGGCCCTTTTGTGTGGGGGCCTTGGGCACGTGTCGTACTAGCCCACGCTTATATCTGGTACTGGTGGCGTAATTGTTTTAGTTTGTGTAATAATTGTTTAGTGGTGTAATATCAATTCAGAAACTGATTGATATACTGTAAATTGAAATCAAAAGAAAATAAAGTTGATGGCTAAAACCATTTTTATTTTTTATCAGAATATCTTGTCATTTTGTTGAAACTGAGGGTGGGGTCTAAGGGGAGGGGGTTGCCTGCCCCCTTCCTTTATTCCAAGTATTACTACCTTTACAATGGTCATGAGATGGTGTGGAAACGTGACGAATGCGCGCGAAGCCGCGCCGAAATTTTTCATTAAATAAAATTTCTATGACAAAACCTGCCTTCAGGTGCTGCATCGAGACACTTTTAATTCCCCACAAAACCTATATGGTAATCAAAAAGCCGGTCTTTTACCTGGGGATCGTAAACAACTTTCAACTTTTGCTGCTGTGCTTCTCCGGGAGTTGCCATCGAAACATATTGATAATAAGAATAATACAGAAGTAAGGTTTGAATTTTGATAATTCGAAAAGGTTTTACGAAAATTCTGATAGTTTGAGGACCATTGTGATAGAAAATGATTACAATATATCCATCACTCAGTCGAAACACAACTCGCCTCACTCCCTAAAGAAATATGTAGCTTAAACACCTTATGGGATCATTTTAAAATTTTCAGAATTTTTCAGAAATCGATTGGGGGCACTTGTCCCCATGCCCCCCGTGACGACGCCACTTATCTTTGGAAGACCCAGTCTGTAACTAAGAAAGCATGTATCATAAAATGTTTACGTAATGTTATTGTCGAAACTGGATAACTGGTCAGTTTAAAGATAGAATTCGTACTGGAATTTTTCATTACATTCCAGTGTAGAGGTGGAGACTAATTTCGCACATGTCCAAGCATCTGTTTGTTGGTAGTAATCACACGATTATGATAAATGACTATTACGAGGTTGCATGAGTTCAGAGAAATGTTGAGCATAATAATATTCAAGGTTGTTATTTTCATATAACCAACAAGTTTGTGACAGCTTGCGAGCTTGCTAAGTCTACGCTGTTGCTTGCAGAGTGCTGCTGGCTTATTTTTATCCTTCAAACTTACGTTGCGTGACGTCAGTGCGTAAGGTCTATAGTTATACGTCAGATGTGATCACTTTAGCACTTCGTTTAAATATGAACATGTATGAACGAAGTGCTCGGTGTTACACTCCATTGAAGAACACATACCTTCCGCCATTTCTCCGTCCCTCCTTTGCTTACTTGAGTTTTGTCAATTAATGTACCTGAAGTACTTTTAGGAGTCGATTTCTTAGTATTGAGTAAAGATTGTGTATGGATAAATGTGAAAATGACTGAAGAGTTTGTATGAACATAAAATTATTATACCTTATGGTTACTATTACTTTTATAATAGCGGTAGTTTTTCTCCGGAGAGACTGATGTGGGTACGGGGTAGGGGAGGGGGAAGGTAAGGAGACAGAGACAGGGGAAGAGGACTCGGAGCATGTCTTCCAGTCGACGAAATTTCCAATTTCGTCAGGATCCTTAAGGGGTTTGATAAGGTAAGTCGCTCCGATGAATTCCTTTTTTCTCTTTAAAGGAAGATAAACGATTCAGTGAAATCCAATTCTTTCCAGTTTTCCTCAATAAAGTCCCACTTTTTCAAATTTTCTTGAACAGAAACCCCCAAATTTTTGGCATCCTCCGTCCGGGAGTCATAATTTTTGAGTTCGCTATGGGTCTACGGGGTGCTGGTATCCGTCGGGAACTTGACCCCCATGTCGGGCAATTTTGACCCCGAGCTGCATCCCTTCACTACAAGCTCTGTTGAAAGATAAGGTGACGGTGGCCCTTACCCATCCATTTGTCGATGTAACAAAGTGAAAAAAATACAGCAAAATCGTCTGATTAAGCTGGTTCTGCCATAGGACTTCAACTTAGGCTCAACATGTGACTTTATCTGCAGGGCAATTGGTTTTATTACTTAAAAGGCATATTCCAGTGGTTTTTCACAAAGGTCTCTTGTGAAAGAGAATGTTATGTAAAGTGGGCACAGTTCCTCAGATTCATTTGTTTTTTATAATTGAATGTCCTGTTTGTTCTTGAAGTTTGATACTGTTGGAATGTTTGAATACCTTTCCCATGCAGATTTAGCGTAAATCTACATCATATGTAGGGCATAACAAACAAAGTTGCTAAATTCCCCTAAAGCGGCTTCAATATCATAAAGAAATTAAATGCTAAGTCAAATTAATGTGTCGCGATGTCATCACAGATTTCCCATTATGCACTTTATCTTGAGAAAATATTGTACTTCTCTGAAATTAGTATCTTACAAACTCTGCAAGCTATTGAGATGTTGTTTTTACCTACTAAAAGAAGAAACAATCTTTGCATTTTTTGAAGTCATTAAAATTTGTCTCTGGCAAATCCCAGTTTAACTTATCCATGTGTGAAAAATGTCGACCATACCAAAGAAACACCTCCAGTAGCATGTGAACCTTATTTGTGAAGCAAATTGGTGCAGGGCATCAAAAACCTAACTTTGGGATTACATAAAATGCAAAAAATAAAAAAAAAATCTTTAGAATTTTCACCCTATCAACAGGAAATCTGGCATATAGCTTCAACTATTTTGGACATGGCTTAATTAGACGGTAAAAATACATGTTGCTTAGTAATAACTAAGGAAAACACAGAAGATATGACAGCTTAAAGGGTACCTAAAATCTAGAACTACAAGATCATGGGAACTGGCAGTGGAAACAATACAGTAGTAGAGCCAGCTCTAAGTTAGCCCATTGTGTATACTCCCAGTTACCTTGATCCCTTGGGTGCATTTAGCAATGAGATTAGGTCTTCGATTTGTGTGCAGTCGTTTCAAAATCATCTCAGCCTATAGAGGGCGTTTGCAGCTATCGGCAACATCCTTGCCTTCAAACAACATTTAATCGGTCCCCCGGGGAGCCTGTCCGTTGTGATATTCAAAGGGTTTGTCAAGGCAGGATTGTCTGCCGTGAGGCAGATTTAGGGACCGAGTTCATAAAATTTTTGAAGACAAATCTCTAGTCAAATAGCTACTCCTGGTATAACGTAGTTTCAGTGTGCCACAACTAATTTCATGATTGTGTAAATACAACTTAGAGTGGAACACTTGAAGAAGTGTTGAGATTTCCTGTTTCAAAAAAATATAAGGAAACAGCTAATAATTATCAGTCCAAAGTTTCTATGTATACGTCAGGGTAGTTTACCCATTCCATAAACATGATATCATCTTGTAAGGAGCTTGCAGAGATGTGACTATTCAAATGTACCCTTAACATCATATTTTTAAATTTCAGTTTCTCTTCATTTAAGCACTGACAGGGTTTTATTTAGGAGTTAAATTTACATGCGTATAACCAAGTCTACTGACAACCCACATAGTGAAAACGAAGGCATATTTCTCCAAATTTCCCCAAAATTTTCTATCAAAAATAACAGAAATTGCAATATGTTTGTCGTGCTTACATTTGGAAGTTCAAATTTTCTTTGACGTATTACGAAGTCTCAGAACTATCCATTTAGTGAAAAAAGGGCATATGATTACGTAAGAAAAGAAATATTGGTACTCATGGTTGGTTCCAGAGACCAAAATTGGATTTTAAATCATTTTGTCATTATTCTTAATAACAACTGAACAACTTTGACAGAATGAGTACAGAGAGAGTGAGAGTTATTTACTTTTCTTTACAGTCCAGATGGACTGCTGAAACGATCTGCCAATCTTTTTTGGGAGGGGGGGGGGGGCAAATCAAGTTTATGTGTCCCTTTTGTGAAACACACCGAATCCCTTTATTTCTGGACGGTGAGCAGTTGCCCTAACGATTAACCTTTTGTTGCCTTCGAGAAGTGGAGTGTGCAGGAATTTGGAAGTGTGCGCGTGTGTGGGTGGGTGGGTGTGTGGGGGTGGGTGGGCACAACTTGTGATTTCCCCGGCTGATATGGAGTGATGCAAAGACAGATGGTGCCACAAGTGCACCGAGCGTGAGGTGCACTTCGAGCGTGAGTGACCACACAGGGGCTAAGGGGCATGCGTTCGGGGTTGGCCGGGTCCACTGGCAGAGCTCCGATGGGGTGACAAAGTCATTGAAAACACTTGTATTTTAAGATATAAAGACCACCAAAACTACTTTCACTTTAGAGGGTCCTATCATGTTTCCTAATTAACATTTTGTTAAATCCGGTATTAATTTACAGGAGTTAGCTAGAGTTCAAAGACTGTAAGAGGCATTGGCACAGGCAGGCACAGGTAGTGCGGAGAAGGTACTCTTCAAATTAATCTCGTGGAACGTCATCGCCCGGTGCACAACTGGGTCACACTTTGTATGCATTCCTAACAGCAAGTTTACCAACCATAATCCTTACATGATGGCGGGTTCAGGAACTTGTCATATGGGGGATTCTTTAAAAGGAGGCTGTATACCTGACCAACGCCGACCTCAGCCCTACCGACGTTAGGAATGAGGACAGAAACTTTGGCATTCAAAATGCCCGAAGTCCAGGGAAACCCCACCCTACTACACAACTGCCCGGGATGTGTCTAACGCCATGCATCGGGCTTTCGGGCCAAGTCGGCACTAAACCAACTCGACACCAAACAACTCGGCCCCAAGCCAAGTCAGCCCCACACCAACTCGGCCCGAAGCTAACTCGGCCTCAGGTAAGAATTCCCTGGTTCAGATATTTTTATGTCAAGTTGGGAGAGGGCAGTTGTCCACTCAAAATAGCTTTGAAAATATTAGGCATACTATTATTTTAAGATAAATAATTGGAAACATTACATATTAATTATAAGAGGTAGATTCCAAATTTACTCTGTGTGACAGAACACGAAGAGGAATTAAAGGCAAAGGGATTTGGAAATCCACCCTTAACGAAATTAAGTTGTATACGCAGGATAACAAAAACGCAGTGTGTGAGGAAACTTTGGACTCTACAAAGAAAAATTGGAAAGTAGTGAAAAAACTTAGTAAAATTCAAATTAGACCAACAAAAACCATGCGTGAAGAGATAAAATCAAGCAAGTCACTTTTCCATAATAATTAAGAACTCTATCGAAAAACAAGATGTGACTGGAACACATGGGGACGAGTTGGCTTAGGGCCGAGTTGGCTCGGGGCCAACTTGGTCTGGGGTCGACTTGGCTTGGGGCCGAGGTGGTTGGCGTCGAGTTGGTTTGGGGCCGACTTGGCCTGTACGAGAGAATATTCGGCATCCTAAGCGCTTCAGATTTTATGAAACTGCATTTGAAGCCCCTAAGTCAAGTTTGCCACTACAGTTTTGCTGGTGACATTCTTTTATATGTCTACTGGCTACAAGGCCGTTGTTACCAAGTACCTGGAGAAAATCTTGCAACTGCAAATCCTAAGATTACAGGAAATAGCATTCTAAATTTCCAAAACACAAAAGTCACTACCATCAGCGACTCGCCATGGGGATACAATTAGAGGTAAAGTGCCCCCTTCCTCCAACAGGAAAGTTTCATGAGCATGGTCTCCAATCTTAAATAAAAAATCGTGCCACAGTGACAGAAACAACAAAATCTTATAATGATAGACCTGGCTTGGTAGTTTAGTGTACTACATTGCATTCGACGGGTCCCCGGATCAAATTCCGGTGGTACCGCCTGGAAATTCTCTTGGGGATCAATAACTGATTGTTCGGCATGACTGTTCGCACTGATGCGGTTGCTAGTTGTGTGGAAAAAAGTTGGGGGGGGGGGGCAAGTGCCCCACTTGCCCCCCTTCCCCCCCGTAGTCCCACCTATGGCCTCATCCAATCTTCAGCGGCTGTTGTGATGTACGTTACATGTTGAGTAGGGCCCGCGTGATGCTTCTTGATGAGAGAATGATTGAATCTAAGGTCCGGGCCTGGGTAGTCTGCGGAGCAGACTCTGTAGCAGCCTTCCAAAAGGTGGCGCTCTCTCAGAAATCATAATACACCCCTGTATATATTAGATCAGGGAGCTGGATGTCTTCCAGCTCCCTGATTAGATACCCAGTAAACACGAAACATTTTTGAAATATTTTTTTAAGGCGTAAAAAGGCTACAGAGAAATATGGAGGAAATATGTTCATGAAATATTTCAAAAATGTTTTATTAACATTTCAAAAATATTTTCACTAAAATATTTTTTTAATGTTTTCAAAATATAACCAAAACATTTCTTTGTCAACAAAAGAAAATGATTTTTTCGTGAATATGATTCTTTATGCTTGTGAAAAGAACGCCAAAACTAAAAAAACCTCAAATGCTCGTTGTGTACGTATGTGTTTGTGTTGGGATGTTTTAAAAATGTTTTGAAGATACTTTTATTTACATGTTACACTAAAACATTTCAATAAAATGAATAAAATGTTTCATAATAACACCCAAATTTGAATGGAAAATAGCCCCGAAGTGTTATACAGTACTTAGACTATCATACTATGGCAGATCGGAGAGAAAAAAATGTGGTTTTCTTATTGGATCCTGGATATTGTAATAATGTTGCTAGAAATATACCTATGATGTTTTCATGTTTATAAAACATTCTGGTAACATTTCAATACATCATTTTTAAAAATTTCGAAAATATTTCTATAGTATTATTCCATAACCCTAAAAGTAGTAAAAGTGAACAATTTCAATTTGTAAAAAGGTTTGTAGATTTGTACAAGCATACGGATATGAGTAAGAAAAAAGTTAGAGAGCGAAACATTTTTGAACTTTTTTAGAAAGATATTTCAGCAACATATTTTTGTGATGTTTCCAAAATTAAAGCAAAACATTTTCTTGACAACGAAAGAAAATGATTTACTTAACTAATATGATTCTTAGTGCTTGTAGAAGGCTCGCCAAAACTGTACAAACACTCCACATTGCTCATTATGTATGTTTTTGTATTGAATTTTATTTTAAAATATTTTGGAGATGTTGTTATTTACATATTGCACTGAAACATTTTAATAATATGAATAAAATGTTTAATAATACCACCCAAACTTCAATTGAAAATAGCCCAGAATTGTTTCACAATAAATAAGACTATCATACTATGGCAGATTAAAGACAAAAAAATCGATTTTTCTATTGAATCTTGGATATTGTAATAATGTTACTTGAAATTCATATGATGTTCTCGTCATGTTTATAAAACATTCTGGACGGTAATATTTCGATAAATCATTTTTCAATATTTTTTATTAGTGAAAAAGCACTTAAAAACCTGTACGGGATACAACCTATTATCCCCTACTTCCCTTCGTGCCCTCATGAAACTCGTCCTTGAAAGGAATTGTTTTGAGTTTAATGGCCAATTTTTTCTACCAAAAATTCGATGAGCTATGGGAAGCCAATCTTCACAAAAATATGCGATATTGTCATGCATAGACTTGAAAATCATACCGACAGATCCAAGCATACTAAAATGGATTCGTTACAGGGATGAAATTTTACTACTGTATAAGGAAACGATATGTGAACTTTCTAATTTGGTGGCTAAAATGAATGAAATTTATTCTTCTCTGACATTCACCATAGAAGTCTCTGACAACGAGGTCACGTACTTAGATCCATAAATTTTCAAAGGTACTAAATTTCAATCTAGTGGCATTCTTGACACAAAAGTCTATACTAAGCCCACTAAAACCTTTCAATATACCTCGATCGAAATTCTGCACACCCACTAGCCACTTTTAAAGGCTTCTTAAAGGGTGTAGTACTGGGATACGCTAGAATTTGCAGTAATGAGAACGATTTTCTAGAGCAAAGAAATTTCTTTACTGAGAAACTTCTGACAAGAAACTATTCGCCAGAAGATATAGCCTCAGCCACTAACGGCATTGATTATAAACAAAGATTAAACCCCTTTCGGCTAAAAGTAAACAGAGCCATATATTAGGTCCTAATATATGGCTCTGAAAGTAAACAAAAAACAGCGCCATTACTCGTTTTCAAAACAACCTACACTCCACACATTAAAACGAGTCACTTAAAAGAAGCTTTATTAAAGCACTGGAATATAATTGCAGGTGACCAGCAACTGTTCCGTCTGTTTCCCGACCGTCCTATTATAGCCTATAGAAGAGCACCAAATCTCAAAGATTTACTTGTAAAATCAAGGTTTTTGCCAGACCAAGAGTCAGAACGAAACAGAAGAAAGTTATGACGATATCTTCCTTGATGCGCTCCTAGATGCATTGTAAAACATAACAAATCCTGCCTTAGTATTACACAGTACACAAACGCTACTACTGATGCGATCTGCCCAATGAGCGAAGAACAGAAACCGACTGGTTTTCATAAAACCTCTTATTTGTCAATCTCACAACGACTCACATTATATATAGTGGAGTAATTTGAAGCTTTTGCTTGGATCATATTTAACGTGATCGGGCACTTTCCCTAAAATATAACAGTTCACCAACTTGGTAACGTCAGATAGTGAACCACCTACCCCCCTCCCCCCCCCTCTCCCTTTCATTTGTATTTGCTTCTTTTTTCTTCGGAAAATGAGACGTAGATTAGATGCACTGAAAATTCCGGACGGAACCTCTGACGTACACCGAAAGGAAATACTCGTGCATCCTTTCATCCCACAAAAGCGGAATCCTAAATACCGAAAAACAGTCGGAAAGAACCACAGACTAGCACAAATGTGTGTGTGAGATCTAAAAGGCTTATCTTAGCCTTAAACTTTCGTCCAATCAGCGCCCAGTATTTGGGGTATTCTCCTTCACGTCCAACACACAAATATAAGTTACACGAGTGGTCTGTTCCAGATGCTGTGCACCAATGTGTTTCACATGTGCGTGGGTTCGAATCACGAACGTGGGTTTTTCTTCGAGTACTCCGGCTTTCCTCCCACTTGGCATAGGCTTGCCTCTAAAATCGGTTGCTCAGCCGACGAAGTCGGTTGCGCCGGATTGAAGCGCCCTTGGGTGGACCAGTTAACTAGCCAACTTTGCTTTGAGGATCTATCTAGCGCATTTCTGTATAATCAGAGCATGGAACCTATGGATATTACGGATCTAATACCGGGTACACCTGCCTCGCCTAAAGACACCACAGACTCTGAAGAAGAGAACATAACTTGTGGTCAGAGAACACCCCATCCTAAAAAGGACGGAATTCTTCTAAAAGAAGAAAACTACCGGAAAATCAGACAGCACGCTGATACTCTTAACACGGCATGGAGAAGAAGACGAGTCTATTTCACTGACGTTTCAAAAACATGATCCCCCAAATATTTTAATGATAGCGTGAAAATGTGGTGAAAAGGTTTCTGTAACATTTTTAGAAATGAGCGGAAAATGTTGCTGCGTTATTATTGGAACGCAATAACAATATTTTAGAAATGTTGTGGAAAGATTTTAAAATATAACAGAAATATTTCTAAAAATGTTCTGGAAATATTTCTGCAACTCAACAAAAACTACTTCTCAACAGTTTCTTGATAATATAATGAAAACATTGAACAAACTATTTTAAAGACGTGACAGAAATATTTCACTGACGTTTCAAAAACATCCCCAAAATATTTTAGTGATAGCGTGAAAATGTGGTGAAAATGTTTCTGTAACATTTTTAGAAATGAGCTGGAAATGTTGTTGCGACATTTTTGGAACGCAATAACAATATTTTAGAAATGTTGTGAAAAGGTTTTAAAATATAACAGAAATATTTCTAAAAATGTTCTGGAAATATTTCTGCAACGCAACAAAAATATTTCTGAAATGTTTCCTAAAAATATAACAAAAACATTCGGATGATATTTTTAAAATATGACAAAAATATTTTCGTGTTTACTGGGTACTAGCTTGTATTAAATTTGTCTGTATACTGTACATTAGTGGTAAGCAAATATTAAGAATTGTACTTGTAGCTGATAAAAAAAATAGCCTGCTTACAGCAGGCTAGGGCCTGGGCCGATTGTACGGACTAACAGTTTATATGGTACACTGGTTTATGGTCACATTTTTAATGACGTTGCACCTTCTTATGGATAAGTCTGAGCGTGCCTGTATAATGCCAACTAGGTAGGCTACCTATAATGCCAGACTTAAGCTGACATAATATATTATATTCCAACCAAGTGGCATCATATGCAACAGCCGCACCAGACCTTTGAATATGGGGATAACTGGTGCAGGCAGCAGTTAGTAGGGAGGATTAACAATGAATAACCCAAAGGCACCAACGAATGGGAAACACGACTCTCATATGGGCGTGGGGTCCAGTGGAATTTCCCATGGAGAGCAGGTGGCATTGCAATGGGGCTCTAAGCTTTTTTCAAAAGGACGTTTAATGTGCATTAAAGTGCCCACCAAAATCACGATTAGGATACTTCTTTACACTAGCCTAACTTGCACTAGCAGCTGATCTAGTTAATGATGTAGGAAAATTGTGGTCATGCAGGGGCATGAAAGATGGTAGGGAATGCATGGGGCTTTTGAAGAGTTATATCAATCAAGGTGTAAGTATAAAACAGGTGAACATTATTTGGGAAAGTAACAGTCATGGGTGCGAGTGTGAAGTGGGCCGACAAAATCGCATGTTTTGAGACAATAGTAGCCCAGGGTCTAATACATTGCATTCCACAGTTTCTGATACAAACAAGACAACTGCAGGAGTTCCTTTTCCATCTTTGCCATGATACATTAAAGATAACTGAAAAAGCTGATAAAACTGTAATTATTCGTGTCACATTTGAAAGCTGTATTCGCTTCAAAACATTTATACAGTAAACTCATCCCCCATACAAAAGCCAGTAATTTATAAACAAATTGTATTGCATGCCAAAGTACGTATTTCACTCGGTACTACACATCCAAATACACAGCTGCTTCAGGTATTTCAGACACATTAAATAGCAAATCTATGTTAAACAAGATGGGAATAGACAACTATGTGCGGATACAAATTAAAATGAGGTGAAGTGTAAAATATGTTACACCTCCGAGACAGGATTAGAAATCTATATAAAAGTTGACATAAAACTATTTACACTTTCGATTACACAAGTCAATAGTTGTTCACAAAATAAGACTATCTTTAATTCTTACGTTTTGACAGTTAAGATCTAGGCAAGGACAATGAAATACAATATACTGAGTTAATTAAATTAGAGAGAACCTTCCAACAAAGAAATAAAATGCTGTCATGCATGGTAGTTATGACAGTCATGTGTGTAAGTCATATCACAGTTATCTATCAACAGGTACATAAAAGAAAAACATTTTTGGTGAACAATGTCCATGTCATATTTGATATGATGAAAACTTCAATAGAAGGAAGAAATTTATCTTGTATAAGTAAAAAATAATTTAGGCTTCTTACTAAACTTCAAAGCAGATTCTGATTACATGCATTTCAGAGTTAGGCCTCGAAACTTGTACTTTACACACTGGGAGATAATAAATGTCTAAGTTGAAATCAAATTATGCCTCCTCCCTCAACCCTTTGAGTGACTTCATTGGGATCCAATTTCTGTTGTTATATTGTTAAAGTGTTGTTATATTTTAAAGCTATTAATACTTTTTTCGGTGTCTTTTCCCATGCCATGTGTAGGGAATCACACTTTCTGTGTTCCGACAATTTGATGGCGCTATGCAGATTCTACCAAAAATTCAGAAGTCCGGTGTTCACTTAATTTCACGCAAGAATCTCATTGTTTTAATTCTGTTCTGCCACTTGTTTCCTGTGTACAGGAAACTCTTCACTCTCTTATGCAAATTCCTAGAATGGTTACTGAGCGCAGCATCCTCTCCAATGAATGCATCCCATTGTTCTATGCTGCCTCGTGTCTTCCCTTCACCAGCCCTCTCCACGTTACTTTTATCCCGACTTCCGCTGTGTCCAGACCTACCCTATAAACCAGCTTCGAGCTCGACTCGAAACAAACGAATTTTGTTCCTTGGCCGCGACAATCCAGCTCACTGAAGGTAAATATTGCGTTCTAAGTTTGTATGCATTTAGATGTTTAGCAATCGTAACCGATATAAACGACAAGAGACTAAATCTCGGTCAATTTCTTTTAGTAGGCCTTGCTCATCTTGAACGTGTATGAGATACGTTAAAGGGGCTCAAATCTCGCCCCAAAGATGTCAAATAGTTCGAGCGCCACCAATTTTTAAACAACTTTCGCCACACCCACTACAAAATCCCGCACGCTGTGCCCAGCCCACATGAGTCAAACATAAACAAAGCAGTATAGTATGTACAGTAGGAGACACCACACCACGATGAATAAAATTCAAGGATAACTGAAATCTCTCT